>CAAKHD010008444.1:80910-104526 GCA_901007705.1 Fistularia tabacaria
ACACAGCAGATCTCTTTGCACAAAACTAATTTATACTTTTGTCATTTAGAGCACGTGTTTCTCTGTGTGTGTGTGTGTGTGTGTGTGTGTGTGTGTGTGTGTGTGTGTGTGTGTGTGTGTGTGTTTCGTTTTGTTTTTTGTTTTTTTTTCACAGAAATGTAAAAGTGGGCGAAGAGTTTTCAAGGTCTAACAAACGTCAGACAAGCAGTTCAAGCAGCCCTGCACAATAATGCAAAAGGCACCCGGGCACAGAATTAGCAAGAACTTACCAGAAAATTAGGAAGAAATTGTCCCCAAAAGTAGCCCATAATTATCTGAAAAGGAGCAGGGAAGCACCTGAAACTCACTGAGATTTAAGCTGGCAAGAAATGAGCCTCGAGATAAGTAAGCTCTTACCTGAAAGTTAGCGCAAAGTGAAAAGAAATCCTGTGTGCAACCAGCTTTACGTTACCAAGAAACAACCCAGGAATCTGCGGGCCGTTGGCCAAACATTACAAATTAGCGAAAAGATTCAAAAAAGAGCTAGAAATGGAAGAAGTACGTTGAAATTCCCCAGGAAAAAAAGAATGAGAATTTGTAAAAATTGGCAACACAACTGCAGTTCAGTGGGCAGAGTTGACGCCCCGCCGATCGAGAAGTTAGCGATGCTGAAGTGTCCTTGGACAAAGACGCTGAACCCAGTTGCTCTGGATGGTCTGGTTAGTGCCTTGCATGTGTGGATGGGTGAATCCAGTGTAAGTACTCATTTATGCTCACGTTATGCAGGTAAATAGGTACGTCCGTCGTCAGGCATCGCTTCCCACATACATTTCATGGTTACATTGCCAAGCTTGTTAAACAATACAACTGCAAGAGGGCAGTGCAGAATTCAGAGTTAACTTCCGGTAGCGTAACGGCAGTAGACGGCGGTGTGGCCATTAGATACTGTCTTTTTGTCTTCTTGGTGGGGCTGTTGGGGCTCGGTTGGTAGAGTGGATGTCCCTCCAATCAGAATGTCTGCGGTTCAATTCCAGGCTCCTTCTGTCTGCATGTTGACGTATCCTTGTTGCTCCCGATGGAATGCTCGACGTTTTGCAAAGAAGCTCTGCCGTCATCGGTGCTTGAATAGGTGACTGAAACCACAAGGTGTGAATGCTCTCTGCAACTAAGAGCCATTTACTATTTGGTCTTCGTCCCCTTTCGCTGGTTGCAGTCAAGCATTCTGTGCATCACTGCCCCTCCAGGACTCCTAGTGGTACTGCTCCATTTACTGGGTTTGGCTACGCGTCAGCGAGCTCCCCGAAAACATACAGGATCAGAAAAAAAACACAGAAAATAGATAGAACGTTCTGTCCATATGCATATGTAGCGTGCAGCATAAATGAGCCTTAAGGCACTTTGAAACCGCGAGGTGACGAAAGCTCCATATTCGCATAGACCATTAACCGTTTACTTTACGCGGAAACTTTGTTTTTATGTTGGCTTAAAAACATTGTTAAGAAAAAATGGACCCAACAACAAATCTTTATTTACAATTTCTGTTTGAAACTCTGGAATCACATGACTCCCGGCCCACCACTGGCCGATGCGTCGCTTTGCAAAGTCATGCAAAGTCATGCAAATTCCTGTGTTGAGGTTGGATTCCTGCGCTGCAGCTCACAGTTCTCCTTGGCCCTCGTCCAGGCCGTGGAAGTGCCCCCCGAGGGGAGTTCAACCAGCCATCTTGTTATTTCAGCACATTCATCCGCATCACTTGCTTAGTCATTAGAGGGGCTGGAGTCCACTGTAGCAGGGAGAAGCTGCCGCCATCCCTGCTCGCTGCCATCTTTGTGGTCAACCCTACTCAAAATAAAGCTCCTTTTTTTTTCTTATAGTTCAATATAGATTTCAGACATATTGTGGTTTTATGTGAATATGAGTTAGTTTTTTTTTTATCAGTAATTTCATTTTTATAGGTTTGGGAATGTGAGTGCAGAAATATTGTGGGGGAAAAAAGCAGGATGTTATTAAAAAAAAAATGAGAATTATCACCCCCAAAAGAGAGACCGTGACATTTCAGGAACATTTCACAGAAACTATCAAAAAATCCCCTTAAAATAAGGAGGAAATTGCCCCTGAAAATAAATATTACCAAGAAATTAGCTTTTAGGAATCACGACTAGGTTAGCGGGAAATCCAGCAAAAACCCAAAGATGAATCCAAAGTAACTTGAAGAATGAGCAGGTTGTGAATTGAATGTTAGCATCAAACAAACACACACACAAGTATAATCTCCAGACATAAATAGAAATCAGCTGATAAATGGGCCAAAATATCTGATTTAAAAAAAAAATAATTAAAAAAATCATAATTGTAATTTTTCGAAGACTTTGGAGTGGGAGCGCATAGAAAGCCCCACACTGCGGTCTGAATATTTGATGCGGCGTACAGTCATGGCCGCGCTATATTAAGGTTGTTAAATTCCAGCGCGGACCTCAGACTCCTGCCAGACACCCCAGTATTAAAACGCTCGCTTGTGAATCGCGAGACGTCTTGGTTTCCTGCCAATCGCTTCATATGCTTTCTTTATGAAAACTTAATCATCCACAGCTTTTTTTTTTTTCGGAGGGGGGGGGTTGTCTTCTTTTTTTTTTCAAAATGACAGTAGCTGGCAGTGACGGGGACTCATTTAAAACAAACAAAAAAAAAGTTATAATTTAACCAGCTTTTCCCAGTTTCGGTTTATTTATCTGGCTTTTGCTCTTTATTTCTCCAGCCAACCCAACCTCGTCTCCCACTGAGGGAGAGTCCGATGGATGGATGGTCTCTTTTCCTTGGTTGTCGGTGAAAAAGAGGCAGATATCGCAGAGCAGAACAGGGCAAACCCGCCCACCCCAACCCCCCTCCGATGTTGTTTTTCCACCTATGCTGATTCATCATTGAACCTTAGTGGCACCGGCTGGCCGTAAATCCATTATAGGGCGACAGTACAAAATTCTTCCTCAGTTTTAAGTAGCTTTTCTCTTGTTTTAATGGCATTCGAATATGTCTGCTTGTTCCATTAAGAATTAAGGACGGCCGTGGAACAGCTGTAATATAAAAACCTAAGTGTATAAATTATCTTTTATTGTGGCTTAAACATTAAGGAGAAATACCAGGAAATGGGGGGTGGGGGGCTGGGTCACCCTAAAAAACAGCAAGACTGAAAATTCAAAGAAAACAGAGCTGACAACATATGAGGGATAACCTGAAATGAAAATAAACAAATCGGGATTTGATAGAAATAATTGCAAGACAGAAATAAATTGACCTGAATATAAGAGAAGTTTCATGGACTTAAAAGGAAAAAAAGTCTAAAGACATACCTTTGCCGGAAAACAAGATCAGAAAAAACTTTATTTGCCCCCGAAAGGCAATTGGGGAAAGGAAAGACCCCCTTCTGAAACCCGGGAAGAACCAGGGACCTTTTAGATCAGGAAAAATCATGAGATTGAGATGGAATGTTACATAACGGATTAAAAGGTTCATGGGGAGCTTATACCTAAAAACGTCCAAAAGTTGTAGAGAAATTAACATTGAAATTTAAAGATTTTTTAAAAAAGGTACCTGAAAATGAATAAATTCCATCAAAAGGGGAGGTTATATCTATGAAAGATATTGGATTTTTCAAAGACATGTCTCGGCTCGTAACCCCAGGGAATTACCATACCATATGTCTCCGTGACCCCTCCAAATATTGGGGCTGTCTGCTCGTATTGTTCATAATAGTGTGGAAACATTCTGTGGTTCCTCGGCTCCTCCATGCGCTGCTCGGAGCAGGAGTTAAATAATTTACAGTACAGCCATGTGAGGGTCTCGGGAGGAATTTAGCTTGCGCCCCGAGGTGCGTCTTAACAGGTGTTGTTGGGACTCTTTCCGGTCCTTTCTGGCCTCTTTTCTCTTTATTAGCGCTGGCCCGCGGAGCTGATTGTTTGGCTGTTGCCATGGAAGAGACACTTGTTTTCCGTGCGACGGCGTGTCGGGACAGGTGGAGAGAGATTAGTTGGAGTGGAGCTGAGCCTCGAACGTACGCGTGTATAAAATGGACAGATGGCTGACAAGCAAATACGCTCAAGACAGATGTGGACATGTAGAAGTTAACGGTAGAGGTCGATAATTAATATAAACAATAAGGACTTGCCAGGGCAAGTTACATGACATGACCGGTATTATGTAAGCAACTAACTTGCAGATTAAAAAGCAATTCTGATGCTCGATAACTGTTTGATCATAAACAGAATGCCCAGTACGTGGTTATATTTATTGGTTAAAACATTATTATATATAAAAGAAGTACTTACGATGTATTGATATTCAATAAATAAGAGATAATACTATTTCCATGTAAATATTATGTCAGTAACCCTGTCACCTTTTTTCAAATCTCAGGTACGATGTGCACCATGGGCAGTGTCCCGTGTACCATTTATCCCTTTAATCATTTTAAAAAGTAGCAAATTGAGGAATGTTCTCCAGATGCTGATAAGATAATGTTACTGAGCCTGTTTCTCAACAGCAAGGAATGTCTGCGAAAACTAAATAAACTTTATTGAAGAGCGAACTAAAATAAATGAATCCATTAGAATTTAGCAGAACTTTCCATCCTCCAATAAAGTGGCCTGGGCTGTCTGATGATACCAAACATACATGAGGTAATTTGCATGGTCTGAATGCCCACAATATACAGTTGAATTTGTTTGGAGAAGGTAAAGTTTGGATATTATGCCAGCCATCCATCCATCCATCTTCTGCCGCTTATCCAGGGTCAGATCGTCGAGCCAGTAGCCTAAGCAGACTTCCATTTCCCCAGCTACTTGGTTTACTGTTTGGGGGAGCCCTCAGGCGTTCCCAGGCCAGCTGAGAGACATTGTCACCCAAGCATGTTCTGGGTCTTCCCTTTGGCCTCCCAGTGGGGAGGTTCCATGCAGAACACCTCACCAGGGAGGCATCCTGACCAGATGCCCGAGCCACCTCATCTGACTTCTCTCAATACGGAGCAGCGACGCTACTCTGAGCCCCTGCCGGATGACCGAGCTCCTCACCCTTGAGGATACTTATTTTGGCCGCTTGTATTTGTGATCTGATGGTTCTTTCACAGTTCATAACCACAGATGAGGGTAGGAAAGTAGATCGACCAGTAAATCAAGCGCTTGGTCTTTTGGTTCAGCTCCTTCCTTATCCCGGCAGACTAATGCAAAGTCTTCAACACTGCTGATGCTGCACTGATCATCCTTGGGTCACCTGCTCCATTTTGCCCCTCACTCGTGAACAAGATCCCAAGATATTTGAACTCCTCCAATTCGTAGGATCTCATCAACGACGCAGAAAAGGCACTCCAACTTTTTTTGGGTGAGGGCCATGGCCTCATATTTGGAGGTGCTGATTTTCAGGCTACCTGATTCATATTCGACTGCGTACTGGGGTTAACGATCTGATGAAGTCAACAGGACCATGCCATCTGAAAAAAGCAGAGATACAGTACTGAGGCCACCATACTGGGTTCCCTCAATGCCTCAGCTGCACCTAGAAAGTCTTGTCTATAAAGGTTATGAACAACAGGCTGCCCTGGCAGAATCCAACCCTCACTGGAAATGAATCCAACTTACTGCAGGCAATTTGGACAAACTTCTGACCAAATCCCTCCTCAGGTCCCCCGAATAGACCTTACCGGGGAGCCTGAGGAGTGTGATCCTCCTGTAGGCGGAAACACACACTTTTTAAAGAGGGGGACCACCACTCTGGTCTGCCAATCAAGAGGTACTTGCCCCAAGATCTGTGCAATATTGCAGAGGTGTGTTTGCCTCAACCACTGCCAAAGCCACATTCCACTTTGCCTGCTGGTACCTGTCAAATGCTCTGGAGCCTCACAGGCCAAAAAAGCCCAGTGGGACTCCTTTCAGCTTGACAGCATCCCTCACCACCAGTGTCCATCAATGAGTTTGGAGGTTACAACCACAACAAACACCAACTGCCTAATGACCACAGCTCCTGTCCTTCCTGCATGGAACATGGCCCGCTCGGATTTATTGCCCCCCACCTTCCCCCAGGACGTGGTGAAATTTCTGCCGGAGGTGGGAATTAAAGCTCTCTCTGACAGGAGACTCTACCGGATGGTCCCAACAGACACTCACAACACATAGGGGTCTGCCAGGTATGACCAGCATCGTTCCCGACCATCAAAGCCTGCTCTCTGACACCCCTCTCTGAGTGTCACATGCGACTGCCTGTCCAATGTCACAACCACAAAGTCGATCACTGAACTGAGGCCAAGGGTGTCCTGGTGCCAAGTGCACATATGTACCCCCTTATGCCTGAACATGGTGTCTGTGATGCCTTCCCCTCCAAGGACTCCAGAAAGGGTGGGTACTCTGAGCTGCTGTTCGGAGAACAGGCACAAACAACAGGCAAGAACCTAACGCCCCCGTCCCCTGAAGGCAGTGGGAGGCTGTCCTCTCAAGGGGTATTGAGTCCATCCTGGGAGCAACTCTAGAGTAGAAAAGAGTCCAACGAGGAGCCTGGTTCAGGGGCACAATTTGTGCATCAAAGCGAGCCCTACTACGTCCAGCCTATACCTCTTGGCCATGCACCCCAGCTTAGGCGCCTTCCCCACCAGAAAGGTGATGTTCCACGTTCTTTGGCTTCTGCAGCTGAGAATCGGTCAGTCCCTGCCTTTCACCACTACCCTGCTCACAGTGCACCCAAACCCATTGGCCCATCCAATGGGTGGTGAGCCGACAGGGTTGATTTAATGCAGGATATGTGACCATACTCAGGCTGCCAGAATAAATCTGTGGTTTGTCTTTATTATTTTTTTTCAGTCTGGACAGCAAAATTCACAAGACATCGGTCGTGCTTGGATGTAGCTTGAGAGAACAATTCCAATTTGCTCAGTCAGTCCAGCAGCACACATCAGATTGCTGTCGCTACACAGGACAATTGGAGCGCTGGAGTCAATCCTGCCACTAGCAGAAGTTGAAGTAGTGACTCACCAGAGGATGATGTGGTCCCTTTGAAGACAAAAAAAAACAGTACACTGGGACTTTGGACTGAGGGTTCTGTTCAGGCAGAACTGGAAATTGATAGGATGGACTTTCACCTGTCAGGCTTCGTTTGATATTCCAGTCTAGCTACACCTCTGGTGTTACCCTAGCTATCCATGCAGACAGGTTGTTGGCATCAGGATGCGTAAATCTGACACTGAAACGATCTGAACGGTTCTGAGCGAAGGGTAGGTATCGGGTTTGCCCGCAAACCGAACAAAGTCTTAATATTCTGTGTTTAATCAAAAAATACCACTCTGAGAAAAATCATGTCCCTGCTCACAGAGCAAGTCGAGAAATTGTAAATGGCAGCTGTAGTCTTTGGAATCATGCAAGTGATCTGTCATTTGTATCATCCAGACGGGCAGGAAAGCTAAGACGGCAGCGGTTAATATTTACGCGGCCACTTACAGTTAAACTATCACTCAGTTTGAGTCCTCTTGTGTTTTTAGCCACTGAAAATGTCAGTGAATCAAACGGAGGCCACATGAGGGAGGCTGCAGAGCTGCAAACAGAGGGGTTTCAGACAAAAGGCAAGAAAAATGGGATTTAAATGAATGTCAGTCCAGAGAAGCAGATGTAAGAAACAAAGGCAGCTATTGTTTGGTCTGGAGATGCCTCACATGTTTCTGGGCCAGAACGGCCAGACTGTGCAGCTTACCTGTGCTCTATGGCTCCGCAAGAGAATGGGACCAAAACAGAGCTGTCAGGCAGTGGGAAAATATTATCATTTCCTAGCATAACATATCCACTCTGCAACCAGCTGTAACCTCCGTCGTATGGAAAGGGGAACAATAATCGGCCTCGCTGGACCAGCGTTCAGCCCGGGCTTTTTGGGACACCTGCCAAAAGGGATGCCGCCTTGAGTGGAGGAAGTTGGAGTGAGCCTCAGCCCGCCTCTGCCATCCGCTTCAAGGTCTCGCAAAGCTGCCTGCGCCTGCAGGGCCAGTCCAGCAAAGGAGGTGTCACATTTTTTCAATTAGTGCAGCTGCTAAAAGGTTTTGTCCAAGTACATTTTTGTAGTTTGTTATACAGGAGAACCAATAATCACATGGTTTTCATCCAGAGTTGTTGCCCTCGGCTTTGCTGGCATGAGTGTGCGGGGCATCCTGATCTTCTCCCTAAGTTATATCATTCTTCAAAAGATCTGGATGAGGTTGTTCTTTAAGCTCCAGCTGATATATCAGTTCCTGATCAATATCTTCTCCATGAAAGATCTGATCAGTATGTTGGATCTGCGCTCACTACTGGACACCAAGTGTTGTTTAGGCGTTGATATTCGGTCGAATGTTTTGGCTATGGTGTCAGCGCCAGGACAATATTGGGTTCAAAAGCTCTTGTTGTTAACTAACCATAATACGCATAAACGCCTTCCAAACGTCCAGATATTAATGTCCAGGTGGCGTAATGTTTAAAACTTTTCTGATGTCGGTGCTTTCGGGACTCCAAGTCCAACATTGGCAGGTTTTCATTTCCAGCAAAGATGGAGCATCTGGTCGAAATCTCTCAGACGTGAAGTTTACTTCTTTTCGACTCTAAACTGGCGTCTCCGCAGCTGAATCCTCTCCGATGTTGAAACCCTTTCTCACATTTCATGAGCATCTCTCCGGCATTACTATGCATCCAGTAAAACTAGCTGTTTAGCTTAGCTTGTTTTAGCCTTCATTTGGCTAAAACAGTACTGATTGCATTAGTCTCAAGTGTCAGTGCATCATACCAGAACGTAGTCACTTCCCAGTCCCCATCTGCAGTCGTTTGAAAAGTAAATGGACAAAATTAAATTCATGAAATGTATTCTAGTGTGAAATCTGAAGGCTAATTTGGACATCAGGCAAGAAATAAATGTCAGGATTGTTACTCCCAAAAATCCATGTCCTGAAATCAAATATCATTCAGGATCTGGCATTACTGAGTCATTGTTTATTACCGTTGCTCAGTGACGTCATCTCTAGCATATCTTCAGAATTTGGTCAGTCATCCTGCTTCCCAAGTACTTTACTTTTGAGCTCATGTTTGAGCTCATGTGTAAATAAGAAGAACGTTCCCACGTCCCTCTGCTCCTCCGCTCCACCTTCGCACCCCGCCCAGTTCCCCTTAAAAGGCCAACATCGGGAGAGTCTATTCAATTTATTGGAGAACCTTTACCTTTACGCGGCGGTTCTTCACCCAGACATTTGCACAGTGTATCCCCTGAACTAAACATTTCTAGAATAAAAATAAGTCTCCTATCGATTGATGCCTTCAAGGTCTCGGGTTCTGATGAAAAAACGGACATAACCTTAACGATTCTATCATTTTTTTTTTATCTGCCCCGGTGAACCTGCCACTTGGCTGTTACTCCTCCGTTTAGGTGAAGTCCTTCAAAGCAGCCGTAGACGTTTTCAGTCTAAACACAGAAATCTAATTTCTCCCTTCACAGTGATGAACTGCGGAAAGAGGCGAGGCAGTTGAAGAAGGAACTGCAGGCCATAAAACAGAGGAGAGAGGACAGTTCAAAATCTGCAGTGGATGAAGTGAAGGAGGGTATGTGAGACTTCTTTTTTTTTTTTTTTTTTCTATTCCCATGCCACTGCTGATTTATGCATATTATTGTTACCCATTATTTATAATAAACCGTACATGTATCTTAGCACGACTAGGTGCTTTCAAATGATGTTTGAAAATGGGTTTCTTCGCCAAATAGCCTTAATGTTGCCTCTAAGAGGGTGGTCTGCGCCACATTCACCGCTAATGGACATGAAGATAGACGGACCCGTCTGATCCTTTTTTTTCTTTTTGTCAATTAGTTGCAGACGTCTTTAACCCCCCATCCCACCCAACCCACTAACGTTATGCATTTTTGTGTTAAACCTTGCATAAAATTGCGTGGGCATAAACTCGCGGTGGGGAGAGCACCCACCTCCCTAACCCCCGGCGTGTGTGTTTGTAGAGTTGGAAGCGCGGGGCCTTTGTGACTCCATCAAAAGAAGAAAAATAAATCAACCTTCTGAGCCAGTGTGCCATAACCTCCAGCTCTCAGGCTGAGACAAAAGCCCTGACACGGAGGTTAGCTTGAGGTTGTGTGTTATTGTTGTGCAACAGACCCAATAGTCCATGGAGGGGGGTTCTTCAGGGACTCGGTCTCACTGTATTTACCGCAGCCATAACTGACTGATGGCCTATTGTTGCCCAAACGTATTTTTGGCGACTGATGGTTTGGATTTTTTTTTTTTTGTTGTTGTTGTTGTTGACACTGAGCCCACACTTGACTGGCTGCGGATTATTTTAAGATTTTATGTGAAATAGCAGAGGTCCGCCGGGGCCGGGGCAGACAACCACATACCCGGATGCCGGATTTTATGTGCTGATGTTGACTCTTATAGCCGGGAGTCAAAAACAACATTGATAGATCAGCTGATACAGTCTGATATTTAGCAGTATCTTCGCATTGTGGCTTGATTTAGTGCGTTTTAATTCCCCTATTTGTTACATTTTTCACATTTGCTCTGTAAAAGTGGGGTCTTGCGGATCGTCACCACAGCAGAATTTAGAAATTTTACACAATAGAGAAACAACACTTGAAGCGGAGAGCAGGGCGGCGGTGGTTAGTGCAGGTTTCTGACAGGGTGCCTTTTTGTGTTGAGTTTGCATGTTTTTTCTGTGTCTCCGTGGGCTTCCCACAGGATCCCTTTTAACCTCCCACAGTCCTTAAACATGCAATAGGTTCATTGGAGACCCTAAATTGCCCAGATTTGTGAATGAGACACTGAGTGCCTCTATGTCTCTGTATGTGGCCCTGTGATCGACTGGAGACCGGTCCAGGGTGAACCTCGCCTATTACCCACTGACAGCTGAGATAGGCTCCAGCACCATCACAACCCTGAGTGCAGGATAAGTGCGTTAGATAATGACTGAATGAATGAAAATAAGAGAACTACGCTCTATCATAGACATTGGAAATCTAGAACGATTCACTCTCCCAACCCGTCTTGGCTGTACCTGATTGGCACCTGAACGTCTATGTGGACCAAAACAGGAAGCAAGATGGAGCCACCTCGCTGTTCTTTTTTTCCCCGATGCCAGCAGGTACAGCTCAAGTTGCCCGTTCCCGAAATCCTTTCTGATGAGAAATAAGACGCGCTTTTCAATTCCATTCTTTTATTTAACACCGACAGCCATTTGTTGTGGTGCATCTGCGGATCTATTGTATCACACAGGTATGTCACATGACCTGCTGCTCCTTTGGCAACCAGCTCGGATCTGCTGTTTGTCCCATGTGCTGGTTCATTCCAGCAGGGAAAACTTAATTTTCATAGCATCAGACCTTTTCCGCGCAACCGGATGAATGAGTGAAGTGACATTTAATGGTTTTGAACTTGCGGTATCGCGAGTTTTGGAAAAAGTGCACAAACCCCCCTCAGTCCTGGAAAACAACCTCTAGTAAAACCCTCCAGCAGCTCGGGCCTCTCTTTATCACGTTTTTAAACTCTACTTGGGACCTTGCGTTCACCCAGCCTGCGGCAGGAGATCATCGCTGCCTTTTAGTGTTGGAAGCAAACGCTAATTCCATTACGGGGATTCTTAGACGTCCGGCTGCCGGGGGAGATGGCCGTCTGCTCCAGCGTTGTAAATCTCCATCCCGGCTGCAGAGGAGCGGCGGGCACGGTGACGGCTTGTTTCATCTCGTCCCGGCAGTCCGGAGCTGCAGACGCACGGCGACACCGTCGTCCTTCAGAGCTTTGAATCAGCCCGCCGCTTCCCCTGTGACCCCTTGCGAGAAGGTCGCCCCCCTCCCCCCGCGCTCCCCTTTATCCCTCCGGGGTCACATTTCACTCAGCTGCCTCGCAAACCGGTCAGCGAGGCCGCGAGGTTTGGAGGTCTGCAGCTGGGGATTGTTTTTCACCCTCTGTTAATCTGACCGCTGTTTTCTCAACTTGCCAATCAATCACTTTGCCTCTTCAAAAATGTGCTGGAAATTATCGATTGCCTGTCCAGCTTCCAAATCATCACCGACAGGGGTTGATTGATATGTTTGGGTCGGTTAGTGAACAAAATGATCGACGGATCGGTCAATGAAGAAAACTATCATCAGTTGCAGTCCAAGAGTTTTACTTCTACATCCTCACGGGTGAGGATCTTCAGCCAGTCAGTCAGATTTTATTTATATGGCGCCAAATCACATTAGCAGTCGTCTGATGACACTCTCCATGTAGAGCAGGTCTGGACCACCACTCTTTGAGATGATTTACAGAAACCCAACACTCACGCCATGAGCAAGCACTTGGCGACATTTGCAAGGAAACTGCCAGGAACTTCGGACAGATCCGAGCTCAGTGTGGGCGGCCTTCTGCCTTGACCATCTCTGGTACTAAGAGAGAGCGAGATCAATGATCTCATACTGCGTTTGTGCAACTGAGAGCTTGTTCATTTGAAAACCCTGTTCGTTGGCTGATTTGTTCATGATTCGGGGCGTTTGCAGGCCGAGGTTCTACTGGCTATGAAAAATAGAACAACGGTGTGTAGATCGTTTGAGGTTGAGTTTGATGCTGAAATACTCAAACATGAATTGATAACGAGACGTTCCTGATATTCCAGCGTTCGATAAGGAAATAGATATGATGGTTCAATCCAGAAACAAATTATCTTGATTGTCATGACATTTTCAGTCCATTTGAAATCTGATTCATGCAGTTTTTTCAGTAATGTCTCTTTGATTGTTAGATGATTTTCAATCAGATGCCCTGCTATTTTAAAGCCTCACCTCAACACAAGCCCCTCCCTCACAATTCAAGCGTTGTTTTCTTTCTTTCTTTTTCCCCCCCTTCTCCTTCACCTATTTGGAGTATTTTTTCAACCGTCATCGCTTTAGTTTTCATCAAATAAATTATAGCATGTTCCCCCGTCGTCTGGTTTTCTCCTCTCTTGGCGTTGCCCGCTGGACAGCGGAGCCAAAAATAAGAGAACCGCTCAGAAAACCTCAATACGGGGCCCGAAACCGTGTGGCAGCAGTCCTCATTCCACTTCCAGGTTCTTCATTACACTGGTGCCCCGTCACTCACTCTGTTGACTTAGAAGAACATAAAACGCCAATTACATGTGATAAAGATTAGCCTGTTATTTTGTCCCGTCCGTAAATCATCCGACACCCGTCCCCTCCTTCCTTTTTTTTTTCATTAAAAAAAAAAGAAAAGAAAAAAACAGGTCACGAAATAGTTTTTACACTTTTCCCAGTTGTGTAACCGTTGACGGATCGTCGCCCCCCCCACCCCCGACCCTAAAGCACTAACTGACAAAATTATTTTTGATGTTTCGTGATGGATGAGTGCCCTTGTGTCTCGGCGCCATGCTGCTTTTTTTTTTTTTTTTTTTTTTAACTCTCATCAAAAAACAAAAACTGCCGATTGTTAAGCGGCAAGCAGGATCTTTTTTTTTGTTTTTTTAAATCATGCTATAGTCTGGCAGTTTTTTTAGGTTTGATATTTTAATATTCATTCTATTATTTGACACTACCCAGATCGTTTTTTTTTTTTTTTCCCTCATGCTTATACTTCCCCCACAAATAAACATCCATGCAGCCTCTCACTTGTATTGATTGCTGCTGTCTCAGGTAATTACATGCTAATTATCCCGTAATTCCACACTATTCCTTAATGCTCAACATCTACAAAGTTCAGGATAATGTCTGGCTGACTGCTTGGTCTCACTCAGTTCAGGGTATTGTTGGTTGATTTCAGATTTTGGTTCCTTAAATGCTTTTAGAACTCCCATTGTTGCATAATCGCCGACAGAGGAATGGGAGGAGCCTCTACGTCCCGCAGGGAGGCGTCTGTGAAGATGAAAAAAAAAAGGCCAATAGTTTCTACGACATGGGTGGGTGGGGGTGCAGGGGGTGATTTGTTGGCATCCCGAGTCCAGGTGACAGGAGGGGGGAGGAATGTAGTTAGAACGGCCATCAAACTTAAAGATAGTCGTTAGCGACAACAGCTGGAGAGGGTGATGTGAGTTGGTCATGTCGGACCTCAGGGCATCGTCACTCAGTATCCAGCCGCGGAAGGCCATCACTCACCAGGGCTTATAAATCAACCCCCACGCCCTCCAGCCCCCCATACCCGCCCTACATGTCAACTGGTTGGATTTCCAGGGCTGTGCGTGGAAATTCCTGGGATTGTATTTGGGAAGAAGAAAAAAAAAAACCTGAGAGCGTCGAAGGGCACTTCTGGATTCCATCAGATAATAGATTCTATCCCGCTTCTCTGCTTAACATCGTGTTTTACTAAAAAATGCTTAGCTTACACAGATACTTTGGGAGCTCGCAATCTGACTTCATGAATGTGTTATTTATTAAGCAGTTAAGGAGTCAGTAGGGCGGCACACAGCAAGAAGGTCCCTGGTTCAATTCTGACAGGAGGCCTCTCCGTGTGGAGTATTCCTCCTCGTTTTTTCTCTCACTGTCCAAAAACATTGGAAACCCTAAATTGCCCGCATCTGTGAATGAGAGAGTGAGTGTTTTTATGTCTCCATCTGACAACTGCATGAATGAGTGAATTGTTGTGTCTATATACATGTGAATGAGAGAGAGTGAATAGTTTTGCATCTGTATATGATGTGTGAATCAGAGAGTAAATGGTTGGTTGTCTATATTTGTGCCCCTGTGATCGACTGGCGACCGGTGCAGGGTGAACCCCGCCTCTTGCCCAGGCAGGATTAGCAGTGCGGATAATGAATGAAAAACGAATAATTAAAAGGTAAATCATTTTTACTTTGTCGCTGATTGTGGGGTAACTTAAATCTTTTGGTTTGTTTTTTTTATTTTCTCTCCTTGTAAACCCAATGTGAAATTTAGTTCAGTCAAAGGCCTTCCTGTTGTAGTTGGACGAAGCCACGCCTCCTTTCACATTCGATCGAGTTCTTTCTCTCATTAAGTCAACGTTTTTCCACCCTCAAAGAACGACACCTCTCCCGCCTTGACAGCTCTTTTCCTGCTGAGTTGTTGTCATGGTGACGTCAGTCAGGAAATTATTTGCGCCCCCTACATGAAGTTTTTGCTCAATAAGTTTGTGGTAAACACACAAACAAACCACTGGGAAGCAGTAGCAGAGCTTGCAGTGCCCAGCAGACGTGCAGGTTTTTCCGCTTGCATCATGTATTGGTGCACCTAAACGCGTCGGGGCATCACACGCGCCCGCGACATCACGTCGTCCTGTTGCGGAAAGTCAGCGCGGCCGGCGGCCAGCGGGCAGTTCTTAACGTCTGACACCTTGGCCTCCCAGCCGGCGGTCTGCAGCTCCACTCCGCCACCAGGACCGCCGCCGTCCCGGCGCCTCAGTATTTCACACGTCCTGCCGAGGAAACCTGCTCCCGGCCCTCGAGCTGGAACGCTTATTTATCAAACACAGAAACGCAGCAGTTTCATTCGTCTTTGTCGTACATTTCTATTTTCAATCATCATTTGCCGTTAGTGGGCTCTTTGTTTCCCCGAGTCTGTACTTCTGTACTGAATCCACAACCTGTCCTGATAATTAATCACACAATAAATCACACAACCAAACATGATGTGTGGAAGGCAGTTGGCGCAGTGATTGGCACTTCCACCTCGCAGCAAGGAGGTCCCCGGTTTGATTCCGACTGCGTGGAGTCTCCGTGTTCTCCCCTTGTCTGTGTGGGTTTCCTCTGGGTTGCCTGGGACCTGGGATGTAGGTCACGGGGAAGACGAAGCAAAGGGGTTACTGGGTCGGGGGCTTCGGTTCCACTACATCTTCCTGCGTGGAGGAGGGCTTCCTGCAGAGCCCAGGTGGAACCTCATCCCCTGGCCTTCTGCTCTCACATCACGCCTCACCTCCTTTTTAGCTTTTCCTTCTGATCGTGTTCCCGATTCCTATTTTTCTCCTTTTTAAGAGGTGAAGCCAAGAGATATTTTCTCCACAAAGGTAATCAGTGAGTGTCGGTCACCCGCCCCGCCCCCAAACCAGTCATTGATTTTTCACTCCAGTTTGTGTTCTTTGCTGATACCAGTTGGTAAATGACGGGATGTTTGAGAGCTTGAAATTGGATTGGCAGATAAAACGCAAAGAAATCTCATAGGATTGGATGAAACCAACAAGGGAAAAGGTTTCTTCCCAAAAAAAATGGTGGGATTTTAAAAAATAACCAAATTAATAAGACACTTTGTAATTAATTACCATGATTTCCAGACTATTGAGTGCACCTGAATATAGGCCGCACCGGCGAAAATTTACGGTAACGCTATCTTCGCCTTCCTCCTGTACACTAAAACTATTAGTCATTTTCTTCAGTGTCGGCACAGCCTCAGAGCCTCGTTAGCCCCCCCCAAAAATCCATGAATTAGCCGCAGTGTTCATAGGTTGTGAAAAAAGTTGCAGCTTATAGTCCAGAAATTACGGTAATCAAAATGACCTTTTGTACATCCTTCCCATCCTTATTCAGCTGTTGAATTTGTTCAGACCTCTTCTTTCTGGACAAGAAGTTCATAAATCTCAGCAGGTGGATCGATCTGTGGTACCTCCCGTCGGTCTTTATCTTGTACCACCGAGATGACAGTGGTCTACAGTCCACAGTGAGGCATTTTGACGATGAATGGGTCAATTGATCCGAAGTGGACCTGAATGTTTTGTTTCAGAGTTTGAGCCCCAACATGCAGTTGAGTACTGATTGGAGACACTCTGCTCACCCGTATCCGCGATGGTGTTCTCTTCTGTAGCACAGTAAACGTTTCCGACCTGCCTGCTAGTACAAACTAACATCACAGACCTACAAACCTGATGTACAAAGCTAACTTTGCCGACCTGCACACATGTACAAAGCTAACATTTCCCACCATCATGCTAGTACAAAGCTAACATTTTCAGACTTGCATGCTTGTACAAAGCTAACTTTACCGACCTGCGTGCGAGTGCAGAGCTTACACTACCGGCCTGCGTGGTAGCTCAAATATATTTAGGCTGCAGTGCTAACAGATGGTGGAGGTGCTCCTCCATCATGATTTTCTCTATTTTTTCTTTTCTTATTTTTCTCTGTTCTGTCCTTATTTTTTATTAGTTGAAATGAATGCACTCAAGTCCCAGCCCTAACATGTATATATAAAGCTGATTTTATTTGTAACTGTCATTAATTAAAGCAAAAATTTTTGTTTGTTTATCGCAGAAAATGGCATTATCATTAGGAATTACGGGGAAAATGACCTTCGAATTAACAAGTCGTTATCTGGGAAACTCCAAACACATGGGAAATGTTCAGGAAATGACACGAGACATTTGGAAAATCCGCATAGAGAAAAAAAATTACGGAATAAATCTTGAACGTCATTTATTTTCAACCTGGCTTCCCGTCCCATTACGGCTGTATCTCCGATTCGCCGTCGCCTCCCGGGCTGTTAGGCTTCGCTCGAGGTGCCTTGAACACAAGTGGCCCGCCACGTCTGCTCAGCTCATCATCCCATCGGAGGCTCGTCGGCCCTGACGACAAATCTTTCACTATTAAGTGTTTTCCTCGTCCTCCGCCCTGCCACGGCAGGGATTTGAGGGCCTCTCTTGTTTTGCTAAAATGACTGATTCTCAAAAAAAACAACTGCTGCGGCTTTTTTTTTTTTCTTCCCCCCCGTTTTCTTCCTCCTCTTCTTGCTCGGTGAATCTGATAGTTCCCAGATTCTTTGACACAAATGATGCTGTCAGTGCAGAAATAATCCGGTCTGGCAGTTGGTTTTTTTGTATCACTGGTTGGGTTCGCCGGAGGTTGCGTTGCCAGCGGCGTGCGCGGAAACGTTATATATCCGCGTTTAACGCAGACAGCCGCGTCCTATAATGGGAGGCATTATGCTGCGGTGTTATTATCGTTGAATATCATGGTTATTATCTGTAAATTAACCTCGGCCGAGGAGGCCACGTTGTCACCGGGGTCTGTTAGCGTGTCTGTCAGCATCCGGCGGGATCCAAACTGGGGCCGAAGGGTGAAACGCCGGTGAAGGAAGGAATTGTGTTCCAGAGGGCTGGGGAGACGCCGGCGAGGGAAGCGGATGCTTCTAATCAATTTCACAAATCATTGGTTCCTGGATCGCGGGATGGTTTTCAGATTCATCTGAAAGCAACAAAAAAAAGTCTTTGTCTAAACAGCTCGAAAGAAAAACACAAACCAGGAAATGAAGTCGAAAAGGGAAGGGGGGTGGGTCAGTCGAATATGGCTTAACACTCCGAACTGGCGTCAGCGTTATGGGAAACAGTAATTATAGTTATAATATGACTGCATGTGTGCATGTATGCGTTTTGTGCGCGTCCGCAGAGGCTAAGAAGCCAACCAGCGAGGCAGTGGCCGAGTACTTCGAGGGTCGGAAGAAGTACGAGGACCTGCGGAAGGGGAAGCACAAGAAAGGCTCGGGCCGAGAGGAACAGGTGAGACCCCCTCCTGGGGGTGAGCGGGGGGGTGGACGATTAACGCGGATCACCTTTGACCTTCGACCCCCGGACACTGTCCTTCGACCCTTTGTTTACAGACAATGGCCCTCCTCAACCGCTTCAAGTCCAAGCTGTCGTCGGCCATAGCCGAGGCACCGGAAGACAACGTGGAAGAGCTGGCCGAGGACGACGACACAGGATGGTGAGGAATGGAAAAAGTTGAAAATGAACACAAAAGTTTTTCAATTGTCTCAAAAGAAAAATAATAATCTTTGAACTTTGAACCGGAAACCCCCCCAGTAGCTAAATGAACATTACTGATTAGCATTAACAAGCAAACATGTGATATATGATGAATGATTCGTGTTGCCTTGTGAGCCGGACGGAGACTGAATGACCAAACATTCATTCATACATACATTCAATTTTTATAGCACCTGTCCTGCAGGCAGGGGGTCATGGGGATGCTGGAGCCTATCCCAGCTATCATCCTGGACCCGTCGATCACAGGGCCACATATAGAGACAAACAATCATTCACTCTGTTACACGTGTGTGCAATTTAAGGTCTCCGTGAACCTCCTGCATGCTTTTGGACTGCTGGAGGAAAGCGGAGAGCCCATAGACACGGGGAGAACACGGTGAATCCACACAGAAAAGCCCCCTTTTGGATTTGAATCAGGGACGTTCCTCCTGTCGCTGCCTGAGTAACCAGACAAAAGCGACGAGCATTTCTGAAAATGTAACTTTTAATCTGGAGTCCGGAGGGGCCGACCTGACCGCTCAGATCTCCTCCTTCATTCTTCCTCTTCTTCCTCCGTGTCAAAGAGAAGCCCCTGAAAGTCGGCAGCATTTGAAACAAACTCCATGCATGTCTGCGACCGGAGATTTACAACAACACAACCTGGAGTTGCTATTAGCCGCCATCCACCGTGCGTCTGGCGAGGTGGGGGTTTGCGGAGGTAGGGGGGGGCGTTCTAATGAATTTGAGAGACACCTCGCCAGGACCCCCTCCACTCCCCCGCCATACCTACTGAGGAGGGGAGGGGGCTGGCGGTGGCAGAAAAACAGCGGTGGGAAGCGAATGGCACTACGGAGCAGAATGTGGGTTACAACAGGTCAGACATTGGAAGTCAAGTCTGGGCCAGAAGAGGTAAACTATTCCATCTGTGTCTGCAAACTCCCACTTAAGCTCCCTTCCCAACCCCACTCCCCTCCTCCCCCTCATCCTCCTCCTCCTCACGGGCTCCTGTACTTTAACTCCCAGCCGGCAAGGCGAAAAACAGAAAAAAAAACGTCAGGAAAAATAAATGGAGGAAAAGAAGGCTTCTGTAGCGACGCGTCACGGCAGCGCCCGAGCTCGTTTTTTCGGCGAATAGCGCATACATGCGCGCGCGAACACGCCACACACACGCGCACCACACAGGCACACACGCGCACACACACACACACACACACACACACACACACACACTAACACACACGCAAGGACCCCTCGCCGCTCGGCCGGCAGGCTGTCATCACCCAGACTGCTAGACAAATTATCAGAGGCGGCCCCCACTCTCGCAGCGGGAGTCCTCAGGGTCTGCCAGAGTCCAGCCGTGACATTCTAGATGAGCTGTCACAACTCCTGCCGATTTCAAAACGGGCTGCGCACACACAAACACGCTGCACGCGCACGCACACATGCTTGAGTCCGGGCATCAAGCGAGAGGCGGGTTCGAATCTTCGAGCGAAAGGACGTCAAGTGTCAAGCGCGGGTCTGAAAGACGGAGAAACAAAATCAGGCAGTCGTTTTATAAACGGGGTCAAAGGTTGAGAGGGAAAATAATTGGAGAATCTGTCCAAAGAGGAAGAAAATTACAAAAGTAAACACGAGTGGAAATGAAGATTCCAAAGGTGATCAGGAAAGTGAGGTTTTATCTCAGTCTAAGAGTTGGTTTACATGGACTGAATGACATTTAAGGTTAAAAGACAAAAAGGCCTCTGGAACATCTGTTAATGCAGATGTTTATCGGAAATGAGATAGCATGATATTCATTTTATTTGTTTATTATATTTTAAAAAATGAAGAAAACTGTAATCATATTGTATTGTTATTTTTGATGATGATGATGTTTTAATTATTATCATCATCACTATTGTTATCTTTTTAGAATAATATAATTTTTACCCAAATGTCCTGAACACTGCTCTTAAAAATGTAGAGCTATGTTTTGCCAACCAGCTCTTTGTGAGCCTCAGAACCGATAATGTAACATGCGCCGTGACCTTTGACCCCTCCTCCGCAGGATGGGCCACGTCCTGCAGTTCGATGAGCAGACTAGAAAGGTTAAGGACGCCAACATGCAGGACGAGGACACCTTCGAGATCTATGACCCCCGGAACCCCGTCAACAAGCGCCGCCGAGAGGAGAGCAAGAAGATCATGAAGGAGAAGAAGGCCAAGAGGTGAGGCGCCCCTGTCTCCCCCTGCCGAGGTCAAAGGTCTCACCGCGGTCACATGGCCTCCCGCCCGCGGAGCAACATCTGGACTGGCTGTCTCCTCTAACCTGGGACGGAGACAACGCTGCGGCCAAACAGCTGGATGCCCAGGAGCCACTGGAGGTTAAGGTTTCATCAGACAGAGATTATGTCACTGGCTTTCAGACGGCTCCTCCTCCCCCTCCCCCCAACTTAACCTCGTACTCCCCATCCTCATCCTCCTTGTCCAACGTTACTCGGGACACTTTTTCAAGAAAATAAATAAATAATCTACCTTAAGATTTTGTTGTTTGTTTCTATGAGAAGGCGTAAAATAAAATAAATAAAAGCATCCGGGGCGGCCATTCTGAACATTAAGATATTTATGAGAAAGATTCAAGAACACCAAAAAATGGTCCTAAAAAACATTTTAGGTGTGCTTCCTTCTGCTGCCCTGATATTTACCAATCAGATGGATACCTTTATTACAAAATGTTAGAAATTAGAGTCTCCCTGTTCTTCGTGAGTCAGTGGGCCCTTGACGCAGCGGCCGCCATGTTTACCTCCATTCTTCGCAGAGGGTTTTTTTTGGGCCGGCTGTCGGAAACACGTCGACGCGGCTGGTTTTTCGAAAAAAGAAAGAAAGAAAAATACATAAATGAGTCACGCAAAATAAATATTTTTGCCTCACGGCCCCCAGGAGGCGGTCTGTAATTACCGCGACGAGGGAAGGGTGACTTTTTTGAGAGAAAGAGGTAAACAAGGCGGCGGCCTCTCAGCACATCAATCAGGCTTTATTTATAAAACACCTTTGACACGATCCCGGTGCAGGTTCAAACTAGCTACTACTGGCAATGCGAGGCAGGAAAGAAACGGAAAATACATTACAGATATTAACTGAGCTCCAAGTATGATGTAGAATGGAGAATTAAAATACATATGAAGATAGAAAACTGTGCATCAATGTGCTTTAGAACGGATCCAAATCCATTTTCAAGTTGAGGTTTTTCTCTCTCTCCTATATTGCAGTTGAGGTTATATTCTTACAAATATCCCTGTTACTTCCTTCTATGTTTTCTGTTTTATTGCAAAAAAGCTACATTTTTAATTCCATATTCCAAGGTAATTTGTATGTATTTATTTGTTTGTTTATTTAATTAGATAGTTCTGTTGCATTAGAAAACAAATAAATTTTCCTCTCTTTTTTGTTGATTTTTATCCCCCAAATTTCCAGAAAATATTCAAGAGTAAATTTGCAAATTGTCAGTTTTCATATTTCTTTCGTATTTCCAGGTACATTTTCAAAACCTGCAGATTTATTTATAAGTTTGATAAATAGTCCCCAATAATAAAATATTTTTTCAAGTCAAACTGGCTCCCAGATTAAGAAGGAACATAAATAGAATGAGTCAGTAAGGTTGCAAGAAATATCTCGAAAATCATGCCTTTATTTTCAAGATATAACACTGAGCTCTTCTTCTTTCCCTTTCGGCTTTTCCCTTTCAGGGGTCGCCACAGCGAATCAACCTCCTCCATCTAACCCTATTCTCTGTATCCTCCTCTCTCACACCAACAACCTTCATATCTTCTCTCACTACGTCCATAAATCTTCTCTTTGGTCTTCCTCTAGACCTCCTGCCTGGCAGCTCCAATTCAATCATCTGTCTACCAATATAGTCCCTATCCCTCCTCTGTACATGACCGAACCATCTCAGTCTGGCTTTCTGACCTTCTCTCCAAAAGATCTAACATGAGCTGTCCCCCTGATGGACTCATTTCTGATCCTATCCAACCTCGTCACTCCTAAAGAGAATCTCAACATCTTCATCTCTGCTACCTCCAGCTCTGCCTCCTGTCTTTTGTTCAGTGCCAATGTCTCCAAACCATACAGCATCGCTGGTCTCACCACTGTTTAGTAAACCTTTCCTTTCATTCTGGATGATATTCTTCTATCACAAAGAACCCCTGAAACTTTTCTCCACCCATTCCAACCTGCTTGAACCTGTTTCTTAACCTCTCTTCCACACTCTCCGTTGCTCTGGACTGTTGACCCTAAGTACCTGAATTCCTCCACCTTCTTGATCTCCACTCCCTGCAGCCTCACCATTCCACCCAGGTTTCACACACATATATTCTGTCTTGCTGCGATTAACCTTCATCCCTCTCCTTTCTAGAGCAAACCTCCACCTCTCAAGATTTTCCTCAACCTGTTCTCTGCTCTCACTACAGATCACAATATCATCTGCAAACATCATGGTCCATGGAGATTCCTGTCTAACCTCATCTGTCAGCCTGTCCATCACCACTGCAAACAAGAAGGGGCTCAGAGCTGATCCCTGATGAAGTCCCACCTCCACCTTGAACTTCACTGTTTCACCTACAGCACACTTCACCACTGTCTCACATCCAGCATACATGTCCTTGACTAGTCTAACATATTTCTCTGTTACCCCAGACTTCCTGATACAATACCAGAGTTCTTCTCTCGGCACCCTGTCGTATGCTTTTTCTTGGTCTACAAAAGCACAATGCAGCTCCCTCTGACCTTCTCTGTACTTCTCTATTAGCATTCTCAAAGCGAATACTGCATCTGTGGTACTCTTTCTAGGCATGAAGCCATACTGCTGCTCACAAATACTGACTTCTGCTCTCAGTCTAGTTTCCACTACTCTCTCCCATAACTTCATTGTATGGCTCATCAACTTTATCCCTTGATAGTTACTGCAATTCTGCA
>CAAKHD010008445.1:0-10179 GCA_901007705.1 Fistularia tabacaria
TGTTTTTGCCCCGCCCCCCCCCCCCCCCGGGCCATAAGAAAACCTGAGCCGCCCTGTAATGACTCCCTGCTGTTCAGGAACCCGGAATATTCCGTCCTTATTAAGGCGCAAATGAGGGAATGCCTCTGGAGGTTCTTCGCTCGCTCCCCTTTATGTAAGGAGGGGATCCCCATCAGGCGCTGTCCACAAACACTCCTCAGGAGTTTGACGCCTGGTTGCCCAGAGTGGTACTCTGACCACCTCCCGCCCTAAGACGCTTTTAGTACCCTAAAGTGGTGTATCAGCGAAGAAGTCCTGAGATCTGGGAGGGTACAGACACTCCCAAGGGGCCTTCAAGGTCCCGCAAGGGTACCGCCATCCCACGCACTCGCACACGGATGCTCCTGGGTTGCGGTGCTCCTTCTGGATCAAGGGGTGAGGACACATTATGTAATCTGTGGGCTGGGTGGGGGGTGGGGGTGGGGGGTCGGGGAGTGTCTGAGGTAACACACACACACAATGACGTAATCCAGTGACCTCCTCCTGCGCCGCCCCTCTGGTTCCCATCAGTGTCCAATCAGATACCTTGTTTGGTTTGAATGAACCAGAAGTGGCTCAGCTGGTAGAGGGAGGGTCCGTCCAATCTGAGGGTTGCCGGTACAATCCTCAGCTCCCCCCTGTGTGCCGAAGTGCCCTTGGGCAAGACGCTGACCCCCCAGCTGCAAGGTGAAGGGACCTTCTAGAATACAGCAGCACCTGCCATCGACTCCCTCGCGCGCTCCTCGCCACCATGGCGGCAGTTTCCACCCGAAAATGGTTCCCTCTCCACTGTGGAAGAACGTCTGTTTTTCATTTTGAAGGTTCCTCCTTCCTCATCAGGTGTCCCTTTCTGTCTTCCAGATAAAATTGAAGAAGCACAGAAGGAGCTGAAGGAGCCCCCGGGTCTGCAGAAAGGTAGGAGGCCTTCAGAGATTGTCTTTTATTTTGAAAGGGTCTTAATTCAAGAAGAACGTCGGCAGAGGGAACCTCGAGGAAGGGGTTTGGAGATGAATTCAGATTCAGCGTAAGATGAACATGGAGCAGGGATTCCTGTCTGCACTGGCTGTCTCTCCAAAGCCCAGAGGAGGTCCTGCAGAGGGCAGGCCTGCGTTGGACGTGGAAGTGATTTTCCTCGGAGTCCCGGCAGCTGGATCGCAGCCCTCCACCATCAGAAGAACTGAGGCTGAGATTTAAAAACGAGAGTGACAACCAGCGGGTTCTGTTATGGAACAGCTGCAGTGAAGTCACGGAATGTCTGTCGGAGAACCGCCCCGCTGTCGCTCTGGAAGAACTGACGCTTTTTCCCGTTTTCCCTTCGCCGGTCGACACAATCGCGTCTTTGTCGAGCACCTTCGGAATGAGGTCGTTTCCCAAACGTTGGCGGTGTAAGGCGCGGTGGAGTTCTGCTAGGACGAGGTGTTCCTCGCTGCGGTTCGGCCAAGGACCTTGAAGGAACCCTGACCTCATCTCGGGAAATACCTGCTTCAGCCAGGAAAGTGTGACAGGGCGCCACTCCAGTTACGCAACACGTCCCAGAAAAGCTCTGCAGCGCCAACATGGCAGATTATGGGATGGTGCCGGACTGAGTGCTGATGCGGTGAATGAACACTCATCCCGCAAGGGATGAAGACCGGACCTGAGGACCTCCGGGGACTCTGGTGACCTGTCAGGCTCAGCACCGGTTCCTCATCACATCTTCAGGCTTCAACAACACGTGACAAGCCTCTGGTACCAGAACATTCAGAAACGATTGGTTTCTCCAACTCAGTAGAACCTGCTCCAAAGCCATGGTTCTTTGTTCAGAACATTGTTTGTGTTCTGCTGTTCCTTTGTCGCTCACTGTTGTCCTTCTGTCCTCAGGAACGACAGAAAGCAGCCGGAGGAATGAGGACAGCATCAAGGGCCTGAAGAGGAAGAAGATTGTTGTGGAGAATCAGCTGAAGAAGATCCCTAAATCTCCGGTGAAGAAGCCTCCGCCCTCAACGGGCTCTGAAGCTGCTGCCCGTAGAGCTTCCTCCAAAGAAAGCCTACGTCCCTCCTCCTCCAACAGCCAATCCCACAATCCGTCAAAGTCTCCTGTTGGGAAAAGGGAGGTGGAGTATGTCCCGCCCGTCACACCATCCCCTGGCGCAGGGGCTTCTTTTACCAACCACGAAAAGCTGAAACAGGAGGAAGCTGCACATCAGACACCTTCACATGACCCAGCAGAGCTGGAAGGAGGCTCCTCAGGAACCTGCAAGTTTTCTCAGCCAAAAGGCGGTGACGCACAAGAGCGAAGCTTCGAAGGAGATCCGTACCACAGCAGTGCCCCTCTTGATGTCCTCCTCAAGGCCATGGAGCCCGACTTCAGTACGCTGGCAGAGAGGAAAAGCCTGCAAGCCACGGCCGTGGGGAAACCCCTGCCCGCCACCAACCCTCAGCCTGGTGCTGAATTGACCAGAGGTCCGACCGTCAATGTTGGTCCGCAGAACCCGTCTTCACACATGCAGACCTACTACATTGATAAGCAGTTCATTAGAATTGCAGCACCTCTCCCAGGAAGTGTGCAGACCTCCAGCCAGGGTGCCCCCCTGCAGCCCTCTTCGCTCACCCCCCAGCACTTCATGCCAGTTGCTTCCAATGCAGAGAAGCTGGGTTTGCACATGAGCTTCACCAGCGGACCTTCCGCCATTACTCACGCACCGGTCCCCTCGGGCTCCAGCGCTTTGCCGCAAAGCCAACCTCCGGTCGTGCACACGTGCCAGTCCCTGTCGGCCAGCGTCCCCAGCACCATTCAGGTCCCGGTCACCCCAGGGAGCAACCAAGTTCAGATGACCACTGTGATGAACTTTGGTGCCGAGCAAGTGTCCAAAGACCAAAAGCCCAAGAAGCCTGGAAAATATGTTTGTGAGTACTGCAGCCGGGCCTGTGCCAAACCCAGCGTGCTTCTCAAGCATATCAGGTCTCACACCGGGGAACGACCGTATCCCTGTGTTACTTGTGGCTTCTCCTTCAAAACCAAGAGCAACTTATACAAGCACAAGAAATCCCACGCTCACGCCATAAAGCTAGGGCTGACCAACCGCTCAGAATCAGGAAGCGGGACTCTGTCGCAAGACTCGGACAAGGCCCTCGGCACACACTCCGAGGCAGAGGACAGCGGGGACAGCGATGAGGAAGGTAGTACGGCGGACCTGGATCCTGACTCCTCGCAGAGCAGTGTGGCAACTTTATCTGAAAACCGTTTACATGGAGCCGGTACAACCCAGGCCGCCCACGGGGAAGCGGACTCGTCCCCTGCGCTTGATTCAGGTAAGGCAGCCCTGTCGCACAGAGCCCACGAGCCCAAGGTGACCGCTGCTCTTCCGAAGGTGGTCGTCTACCCAGTCAACGTCTCACCTCTGCGGGCCGACAGCCCGAGAGTTACAGGTGCGGCGCCTGAGCAAGCGGCTTCGCAGCGACAGCGAGAGTTCCAGACCGCCAACCTGAGGTCCGGCATCACGGTATTGTCGTCTCTGAAAGAGGTCGACGGCACAAACCCCTCGCTGGAAACCGTGAGTGAGGATGAAGACCAGCAGTGCAAGTCTCCGTTGTTAGGAGGCCACGCACAGCTCCAACGACAGCAAGCGACGGACTTCTCTCAGCAGCAGCAACCCAAGTGTCTGCTGAGCCCCCGCAGTTTGGGAAGCACAGATTCTGGCTACTTTTCTCGCTCTGAAAGTGCAGACCAAGCCATGAGTCCACCGAGTCCATTCGTGAAGATAACCCCGCCCGCGGACATTGACGTCGCCAAGAACACACTTCCCAGCGTCCCACCCGTGGTCGCCACGGTGATGCACGTTTTCTCGGAGCAAAAGTCTCGAGCCACGGGACAGATGCGCCCCCCTTTAGAAGCGAAAGCACTTTCCCTGGAAGAACGTATCTCAAAGCTGATCTCTGAAAACGAGGCCGTGGTGGACAACAAGCAGTTGGACAGCGTGAAGCCGAGGAGGACATCTCTCTCCAGGAGGGGGAGTATCGACTCCCCTAAATCCTACATATTCAAAGACTCTTTTCAGTTTGATCTCAAACCCATGGGGAGAAGGTCCAGCTCCAGCTCAGACATCCCCAAGTCGCCGTTTACTCCCACGGACAAGTCAAAGCCACTATTTCTCCTCTCAGTGCCCCCCCAGTACCCTCCCATGGATTGTTTGCCCATAACAAGGAGTAACTCCATGCCCACCACGCCGGGACACTCCACCCTTCCTCCCAACATCAACCCCGCCCCACGCCCTCTGCGAATCTGTCAGTCGTTCGATGAAAAGATCAGCTCCTTGAACGACGATGTCTTTTCGTCTGCCCCTTCGACACCCAATCCAGCAATCCACTCTCGCACTTTGGTGAGACAGGCGGCCGTGGAGGACTTCGAGGGGCATAAGCTTCCGACCGTTCGCTCCATGGATGACGCCAATCACAGTCTAAGCAGCTCCGCCGAGCTTGTGCAAAGAAGCAGGTCCTTTGAGCACAATCAGGACAGACACAGGAAACCCCAGCAGAACAAAGGCACGATGTATGAGTGCGAAACATGTCGGAACCGGTACAGGAAGCTGGAGAACTTCGAAACACACAAGAAGTTCTACTGCTCGGAGCTTCACGGTCCAAAAAACAAGCCGGCGGCCGTGAAGGACACGGATCAAGATGTTTTCCACGTCAACACACAACAACCCACAGTTCCCAGATCCACCAGTGGGTCGGGTATCCTCGACCAACAGACGTCATTCAGGAAGAGGAGGAAAATGAAAAGTGTCGGAGACGAAGACGATCAGTCTCCCACTGACACGACCCCCCCGTGTTCCGTAAGCTTTGATTCGTGTCCGGCGGGCCCGACCAATCAGACCTTCTCTCAGCACGCCGTGATAGTAGACATCCAGCCAAAAAGCAACCAGTCCCAGCTACCTCAAATCCAGCTTATAGCCAGAGGTATGAGCGCCTCGGATTCGCGGCTCTCGCCGATTCGAGAGACGCAGATCAGCACGTCTGCGAAACCAGAAATGCAAAGGCAAGGCAGCGGGACCTCCGTCATCAGACACACCAACTCCCTGAGCCGACCCAGTTCGTTCGACACAGAGTCCATCGACAGGGCTTCTCCCGTCAATGGTCAGGAGAAGGACCCCCAGAATAAACCCAAGTCAGACACTGCCACGACTGACATCTACCGCGAGAATATGTCCAAGCAGAAGAACCCCGATTATGGGAAACAGAGGATGGAACAATGCGTTGAAGGCACTGCAGCAGAGGTGGGCGAAAACGCGGTGCCTGTCCATCAGTCTCGTCTGGTCCGTCAAAACAACATCCAGGTTCCTGAAATCTTAGTCACGGAGGAGCCCGACAGAGAGCACGAGGCGCTGACCTCAGAGGCAGCGGACAAACCCCAAGATCAATTCAGCTGGCCTCAAAGGAGCGAGAGTCTGTCAAAGTTACCGACCGAGAAACTGCCACCAAAAAAGAAACGGATCCGTCTGGCTCAGATGGACCACTCCTCGGGCGAGTCCAGCTTTGAGTCCAGCCTGTCCAGAAGTCTGAGCCGGGACAGCAGTCTGTCTCGCTGCTCAAGTATCTCGGCGTCTTTTGAGAGGGACGAACCCCGGTCAGAGAGCCCCTCGAGAGGCGAGTGTGTCAGCAAGGCTCCAGAACCCCAAGGGCTGCCAAAAGCTGTCAACACCCTAGGTGTCCCTGGAATAATGAGACGCGCTGCTTCAGAGCAGATTAGTTGTACTCAACCTTCCGTGGAAATTTCCTCCGACTATCGCAGCAAGTCGTTCGACTGCGGAAACGTATCGCCCAGTAGGTCTCAGTCACCCGGCGGTCAGCCAAAGAGCAGACAAACCTCCCAAGCTCCCCAGGTTCCACTAATCGAACGGAGACGGGGACCCTTAGTGCGCCAAATGTCCCTAAAGATATGCCCGGAGAGTCAGCAGCCTCACCGAAAGCCCGTCAACCCTCTCGATAAAGCCACGGTCCTGAATGTTAGCTCTTTAAATCAGAACAGAACCCAGCCGATCCACGTCGCCAACAAGCTGTCTTTGGCTCAACCTTTCGTTCTCCATCCCGGAGAACCGCCCTTGCAAAAGAACGAGCAGATAGTGCAAAGCATTAACTTGGGTAGCCCAACGCAGCAGCCTCAAGTCCATGGCCTTCCTCACCCCTGGCATCAAACGTCAAGGGTTCAAATATGCCAAAAGTTACAACAGCCACTGAGCCAGATCTGGGTTTGCCGTGAGAAGGTCCAAAACAAGTCTTCTGACGCAGAGGACAAGAAATGTTTTGTGCCCAAATACCAGCTGCCGTGTCCTTCTCTGAGACCAAGCCAAGCGTTCTCCTTCTCCGGCACGCAGGCAGCCCAGATAGCCTTGCCAGTTCTAACGATACCTATTTCCAATCCTGTTCTGAACATTTCCAAACCATCGGATATCCTCCAAAATGTTTACGCTGTCCAACCCAACCAGCAGGCCTCTGACGTTAAGACCAAACCTGTTGTGATGCCGGTGGAACAGCAGAGGGAACCCTGTGACCAGGCTCCGGCGGGTGCCGTAACATTGCCTCAGATCCTGATCACTCACGAACAGCTGCAACCCCCTCCCTCCATCGTAAACAGAGGTAGCCTTGCGTCCACTTCCGGTGTGGACAGCGATGGTCAGGCTGCACAAAGCGTGAAGAAGGACAGGACTCCACCCGTTGGCTGTCTGAACCCCGCAGGAGAAAGAGCGTCCTCCCAGGGGTCCTTACACTGCACACAGAAACTGACATCCGTCACGCTTTGCCCACAGCAGGAGCCCACCGCCTCCAGCAAGAGAATGTTGTCACCTGCAAACAGCCTAGACATCTACATGGAGAAGCACCAGAAACGTGCGAAGGACGAGCACGGCGTGGCCTGTCTGACAGACGGCAGATCGGTCAATTATCTAAACTCCAAGATGTCAGAGGTGACCCGACAGCGGAAACTGACTCTCGTTCGACAGGTGTGCACCACAGAACCCGTGGACAGTCCCATAGAGACCGAGGCGCCTCCTTTGCCTCAAGTCAAAAGTGACGCAGAGAAGGACTCGGAGGCCACTGACGATGTCAAGCCCATGTCGCCTGACGGCACCTGGTTGGAAAAGGACACCAGAACTGTCATTCCTGAGGAGGCGGGCCATGTCCTGAGTACTGCGTCTAGCAGGTCGGGCACCTCCCTGCCAGCTAATAACATCCTGAAGCCTCAGGAGAAGGTGGAGGAGTGGAGGTGGGCTCCCATCAAATCGTCCATTAGGCCCTCCAGCTTCCACGGGGGTCAAGCCAAACTGACCACCTCTGTCTCCGTGGTGAACACGAAAGACAGCCACCGTCTGTCTTTCCCCAGCCTGAAGACTTCCACCACCTTCACCTGGTGCTTTTTGATGAAGAGGAAGTCTCTCCATGTCCCGCAGACCGACCTGAAAACCTCGGCCTACGCTGCCTGGACAGTCAGCCCAAATAACCCCAATCCGTTCGGCTTGCCCACCAAACAGGTCCTGTCTCTCTTCGACTCCAAGCAGAGCTCCAAGAAGATACAGTACACCTCGGCCATAAGAACTGGCGGAAAGTCTGACATCCTGTCGTACTCAGGCAAACTCAAAGATGTCATGCCAAAGGTGAGGAGATGTCTTCTAAAGAAGCTCCCCCTGTGAATTCCATGTTGGTTGACTCCGTTGCTCCCTCATGTAGGTCCCAATCGTGCAGAGATCTAAATCGGCTGAAACCAGAAACAAAGTGCTACCAGAAGCTCAGGCCAGTCACGAGTCGGACAAGGAACCGGCGTCTAAAACGGAACCCAGGCGGGTCAAGATATTTGACGGCGGGTGAGAATCTGCACTGATGATCAAAAAACGACCGTCTGCCGATTCAGTGTTCGTATATTTCACCTGTTCTCTCGGCTACAATCTTCCCCTGCAGATACAAATCCAACGAGGAGTACGTGTATGTGCGCGGGCGTGGGCGTGGTAAATACATCTGCGAGGAGTGTGGGATCCGCTGTAAGAAGCCCAGCATGCTGCGCAAACACATCCGCACCCACTCAGACGTCCGGCCCTACCACTGTGTTCACTGCAACTTCTCCTTCAAGACTAAAGGTCAGGGCCTCGGCGTCCCCTTTCAAGATTTGAGTCAAAATGTCAATGTTCTGGAAACGCCGGCGGGCCTGGGAATCTTTTCCTTTTTTCCACAGCCAATCACCTGCCTCCATCTAACCCTCTTCTCTCACACCAATTAATTTTCATGTCTTCTTTCCGTCCATCCATAAACCTTGTCTCGGTCTTCCTCTAGACCTCCTGCCTGGCGGTACCAACCTCAGCATCCTTCAAGCCAGATGTTCACCATGCCTCCTCTGTCCATGTCCGAACCATCTCAGTGTCCCTTCATCTACAGAACATCTAACATGTGCTGTCCCTCTGATGGACTCATTCCTGATCCTCTCCATCCTCCTCCTCACTCCTCATCTTCACCCCTGCTGCCTCCAGCTCTGCCTCCTGTCTTCTCCACAGTGTCTCTAAACCAGACACCATGGCTGCCCTCCCCTCCGTCTAGACGGGTCTGGAAATAGGACACAGTACCCTTAGTACCCCGGATAGTACCCTTTTTTGGGTTCAAGACAACTACCGATCTTGTTTATTCTACTCCCTGCGTCCATGCCTGATTTTAGATGTATGCACCTACAATTGGTCTCCTCAGACCGCTGCAGCTCCCCTCCTGCTTGCAAGAGCGGTAGAATGAAAGATGAGGTTTCACCAAGACCGTGTGATTCACCCCCCCCACCCCCCACCCCCCCTTCATCAAACCTGTCTTCCCACGCAACGCCGCAGAACAGTACTCGGTGTCACAGCTGCCCACGTTCATTTAAAAATGTCTTCATCTGTTACTCACCCTGTACATGCAGGCTGCTTGGAAAACGTTCTCTTACGTAACCCCCCCCCCCCAGACGCCGAGGCCTGACTCTGTCTCTCCTTGCAGGAAATCTCACCAAGCACATGAAATCGAAGGCCCACAGCAAGAAATGCATGGAGATGGGGGTCCCTGAGGGGCTCATTGAGGATCAGGACGCGGAAGACTCTGGTAGGGCGCCCCTGCTGAGCCTCCTGGGGAACCAAACGCTCAGATGTGCTCTGTCTCCAACACTTCCTGTAAATTCAGGCCTGCAGTTTAGTCTCGGAGGTTCGAGTGGACTCCTGTTTTCCTTCCGCTGTCGGCCGATGACGAGAGGCAGCGCCTCCCTGCGCCGTGTACACGCCATGTCGATCAATACCTCTGCCATGGTCTAATTAGAAATTCTAAATGCAGCCTCCTCCTCTGTTAACTCCAAGTGCACGTGGGCGGCGTGCTCAATGTTTAGAAAGAGGAAATTGCTGCGTCTAATTTTAGAAATGCGAGCGAGAGAGGGGGAGGCTGCCTGAAACCATCCGCCTCTGAGAGCATGTTTGTTTTTTCCTCCTCCGCCTGTGATGGAGCTCCGAAGGCTGGATGGTCCAGGGGTGGTACCGGAGCTACTGCGGGAATGCAGAACACCTCCTGTTAAATTCTTGCCGGGGTGTTTCTTACTGCTGCTTGAATGAGAGGAGCTCTGGTGACTCATGCTCTGCAGGAACCCTGTAAATGAACCTCCGTCTTTTCTCTGGGTGACAGGAGACCGCAGTCACGTGAGCAGCGCCGACCGCCCGGATTCTGACGGGGACGAGTCCGACGGCCCCGACGAGGAGGAGAACGACGAAAACGAGGAGGAAGAGGAGGACAGCCAGGCGGAGTCGGGCCTGTCCACTAACCCCTCCGTGTCTGCCAGCCCCCAGCACCTCCCCTCTAAGGAGGTGGAAGTGCCCCCCAGCGCCTTGCTAGCCCAGATGTCCATCAGCTCCATCTCCCTCTCCATGTCCACACCCCGAGCTCCTGAGGCCCAGGCGTCGGATCCGGAGTCCGTCCCCATGCTGAGCCCCGTGTTCCTCACCAAGCAGCCGTCCGTCCCGGGAGGCTGCGGCGGCTCAGCGCTGTTCCCAAACTTCCCTCCCCCAGTCGCCCCCACCTCCGACACCTCAGACACCGAGTCTGTGCACATGATGAGCCCCGTGTCCCCCTGCCGGCAGATGTCCATCGACTACCCCGACTGCGACGTGCCTCCTAGCCAGATCGGAAGAGCACACG
>CAAKHD010008447.1:1240-15602 GCA_901007705.1 Fistularia tabacaria
GTCTGGGTTTACTCAAATTTACCGGCCCCCCAAAACACAGACACACACACAAACACACACACACACACACACACAGCTCTGCTTTCAGTGTCAAACTGGAGCAGCCGGAAGGACGCTGATTTTCCATGACCTTGAGTAAATGTCTTCTGGATGGACTTTGGTTCAGATCAGCCATGAGTCGTTCAAGACAGTCCTCCTCCAGACCTTCTGCTGGGGAGCTCCAACCTCAGCATCCTTCTTCCCAGATCTTCACCGTTCCTCCTCTGTCCATGTCCAAACCGTCTGAGTCTGACTTTATCTCCAGAACATCTACCATGTGCTGTCCCTCTGATGGACTCCTTCTTGATCCACTCCATCTTCCTCACTCCCAAAGAGGAACCTCCATATCTCCGTCTCTGCTACCTCCTCCTGTCTTTTCCTCAGTGTCGTCAAACCAGACACCATGTCTGCTCTTCACCTCTATCTTCTACATCTTTCTTGTCATTCTGGCCGATACTTTTCTCCATTCGCTCCAACCTGATTGCACCTTCATCTCTTCTCCACGGCTCTGGAATGTTGACCCTTGGTACTTAAAGTCCTCCACCTTTCTTCAGCTCCACTCCCTGGAGCCTCATCAGATCTCTCCGTCTCCTCACTCACATACATGGATTCTGTCTTGCTGCAGCTGGCCTTCATTGCTCTCCTGTCATGTCCCACCTCCACCGCTCTAGATGTTCCCCCACATGCTGCCGATCACAGTGTCATCTGCTAACATCCATGGAGATTCCTGTCTAACCTCCTCGATCATCTATCATCTGTCATAACCATAGTGACCAAGAGGGGTCTCAGATACGCAGTCCCACCTCCACCTGAAACTTCTCTTCTCTGTCACACCTCACCGCCGTCTCACTGCTCTCCTCAAAGTCCTGCACAAGTCCACCAGTGCTCGGCATCCGGTGAGTGAACGCTGGCCCCTCCTGCGGCCACCACTCGCCAGTTTCCCGCCAGCCACTAACGTGTCTGTATGGCGTCCGAGAGTGTCAAGGAAGGCGCCTTCAAATAAATTGCATTATGATAGTTATTATCACCATCCTTCCATCCTTGGTGTCCCAGACCTCCTCAAAGAAGACCATAGCTTAGTGTTTCTAACTTTAGCTAACCACAGATGATTGCTGCCAGCCATAGCTATCAGCAGCTAACCAGAGATAACTGTCACTGATGGCTGCCGCATGTGCGGTCAAAAGTGTCCACTCACCGGAAGCAGCTGTCATCACAAGTGCGACGTTGAGTAGCAGATCTGCTCCTGGAAGTGGAGCAAAGTCCACGCAGCTGCATCCAGGAGGACATCTGCTGGTCCAAAATCTGCCATCAGCGTCAAGCGCTCTGGATATCTACAAGGTTTTATTTTCCCCAAAATGTCAGCATACCTGCATACTCACCCCACTCCAGGACAGCAACTCAATGTGTGTGTATCTGGGTTTAAGAGAAGATACTGTCAGATCATACTTCATCGATCCCCAAAGGGGGAACTCCTTTGTCGCAGCAGCACAACAACAATATCAATAAATACAAGTCTAAATACAAATAAGAGAGACAATGAAAAGACAAAAAGTCAAAAAAAGTAAATAGATATAAAGATAAATGAATAAACAGCATGGGTGTGAATAGACAACCAAAAACGACAACGAGGGCAAGAATAAAGACAGAGTGGCAACGACGATGAAACAATGACAACAATAAACAGGTTGCCATGGAGTGACATCAACAGGGATGAGTGTGTGTGTGTATGTGTGTGTTTGTATGTACCTGCTCACGTCCTGTGTGAGAGTGTATCTGTCTACGTGTGTGTGAGTGAGTGAGTGCGTTTCTGTCTGCGTATGCACGTGTGTGTGTGTGAGTGTGTGTGTGTGTGTGTGTGTGTGTGTGTGTGTGTGTGTGTGTGTGTGTGTGTGTGTGTGTGTGTGTGTGTGTGTGTGTGTGTGTGTGTGTGTGTGTGTGTGTGTCTGTTTCTGTGAGTTAGTCGCAAATGAGGAAGAATGGTGAAAACCTAAAGATAAAATCAGGAAGAAAACTTCTTGTCTTGACGTGAGCCAAGTCTGCATCTCAGCTGATGGTTGGTGAAGGACGGCAAAGTTCTGGTGCAGACCAGCCCCCCCCCCACACACACATTAACTTTAGCCATTCCTCCAGAAACAGCTGGAGGTGCATGTTTGCCATTTGAACATTTGAATACAAAAATGTTTGAGTCAAGGATGACGACATGGCGTGGGGGGTTGGCGGGGCTGCGGGGCGGGAGCAGTGGAGTTGTGGAGCAGTGGGATTAATGTTTCTTTGTAAATCTGTGAATGGGGGAGGGGATCCCCCCCACGGACACAAAGGCTCAATGCTGCAGAGGTGACGCTGCAGACAATGGAGCCCTGTGAGAGTCGCAGGTCACCGCAGTGTGTGTGCGTGTGTGTGTGTGCGTGTGTGTGTCAGTCTGCTGTGGTGACATCTGCCCAAGTCATGTGACTCATTGGACAGACGGGGCCCGAAAAGGCTTTTGTTTGGGAGGTCAGTGGCGTTTTGTGCCGGCATACATCGGCCGACCAATCAGTCCGCAGACGCACACAGGAAGTGCAGTCAGAGGCTTTACGTGTCAATCTGCACATATTCATTCCATCAGTGACGGGCCAATCACAGCTCTAAACACACACCAGTCTTAGAATCCGTGGAACTGGGACGCCAGCAGCTTCATCTCTGCAGGAGTCTGGACCTCACACACACACACACACACACACACACACACACACACACACATCTTGGGAGTGAGGTCAACTGATGTGATTACTACCAATCGATACTCTTCAGATGTGATATTTCCTGATCACTTCAACTCAGGAACGGATTTAGATGAGTCACATGACCCTGCTGGAGCTCCTCAGGTTGGTGCGCTTGGACGGAAACCTCCTCTGTATTTCCAGGCCCTCACACATCCCGACACGTTTGTGTTTTAGTTTGTATCCTGCCTCCATGTCTTGTCTCCACATGCCGAGATGTTTGAGCTGCAGCAGGTCAGATTCTTTCAGTCACAACGACAGAAATGATAAAAAGTGTGTGTATGTGGGCGGGGGGGTTAGACAACACAGCGAGCTCTGTCTGATGGGAGGTGTTTGCCCAGGCTGAACCCCTAACCCCCCCGGGTTTTTTTTGGCTCAGGCCAGCAGCTCTGGCCTTGAAGACGCACCTGTCCTGCAGTTGTCGACTGGCAGACACGGAGAACATAATATGATGCTCCACCTTCTGTGGAAGGAGAGCAGCTGGAAGCCCTCCTCTGATCAACCTTCGACCCCGCTCTGCTTCCCATGATGTCATGGCGCTGCTATTCCCACAGCCAGTGGGGGGGTGGGGGGGCGTCCAGGACGGTGAAAGCAACTTCCCCAGCTGTCCTTCATAGCTGCAGTGAGACCATGAGGGTCTTCTGGTTTTGTCTCGGACTGTCGCCCTCCCGACCCCCGCCCGTCTTCGCCAGATTACCCTGACGGGCCAAATATCTCATTGTTGGGACGTTGCCCAGTGGCAGGATGAAGGCAGACGCACCTGCTTGGGGTTCCTGCGGCCGTTACCTATCGATCCATTTCTGCTCCGCGTTCTAAGCGCAGCACCTGTTTCTTTCTGGAAAAGTTGGCCAGCCACGTTTCTCACCGGGTTCCATGGCTGGGCCTCAGCTGACGGAGCCGAGTGAGAAAGCTCATTATAAGAGGACACATTTACCTAATGAGTCCTGAGCTGCTCAGAGTGCTTTGCTTTGTCTCTCTTTGCAAAGCACATCCTGAAGACACGTATCTCCTACGTCCCTCTCGCAATCCCGTCAGTCCTGACGTTCACTTTCATTCACGGTTTCCTCCAGTGTTGTTTGCAGGGTATGAAATATCCGAGGTCTGGCCCGAGAGCTCAGTCCAGTCCTACTGGTGAGTCTCACAGCTGACACGTGCTTTCGAAGATCATCCTTCCGCCTCGAGATGAAGTTGGAGATGTCTCCTCGGTTCCCGCTGGTCAGGGAGCCGTGGTTTTGGCCATCGGTGATGTTTGCGGTGGTGGACAGTCTCAAACAAGAGTCATAGGGGAGAAAAAGGAGCTCCTCACACCAGAGGACCGTCTCAGAACATTGAAGTCCTACTCCAGGTGTTTGTACTAAACTCGGTGTGCTCCAACATGTTCTGTCCTCGGAGATTGTCACACCTGAACTTTAAAGAAGTCAGTAAACCGAACCTTCACCATCTGCTCAGACAAACCCAGTTTGAGACAGAAAAGTGATCAGTGACGGCACGATCAAACAGTTTCCTCGGTAACCGGACCTGGTCTTGCGTCTGCAGTGCTGAACTATGACAACGTCGTGGAGGCCAGCTCGGAGACCGACGAGGACGACAGGACGCTGGTGTCCGAGGAGAACGAGGAGGAGGCCGGGAGCCCGGCTGGCGTGCCCGCCCTGGAGGCCTCGCCCAGAGTGGGCCATGCCCTGCTGTCCTGCCTGGACCTGGAGGGCTCAGAGGTCAGGGAGAGCATCCTGCACGGCTGGAGGCTCGGCCTGGAGGACGCCAACAGACACACAAACGGAGGTGGTAAGTGGAGCCTGGAACACTCGCTCGGTGTGTCTGCGGCAGGGGGACGACCTTCCTGTGAGACGGTCTGCACCTGAGGAACATCTCCCCGGTCCAAATCTTCAGAACCACTGATGTGACCTTTGACTACAGCTGTCCAACATGTTCCTCTCCTGCCATCACATATTCATTTGTGATGACCTTCATTGAAAAAGAAATATGTATTATTTAATATTATATTAATCGATTAATTCATGAATCTCTTCACAAATAGGAAATGAATTCAATACCTCAGGGAACTGTGTGGAGTTGAACATCCGGTCATCAGGAATATGTTCATGTGTGAGAGACGCCTGTTTAAACGTTGCATGTGTGTGTGTGTGTGTGTGTGTGTGTGTGTGTGTGTGTGTGTGTGTGTCTGTGTGTGTGTGTGTGTGTGTGTGTGTGTTTGTGTCTGTGTGTGTGTGTGTGTGTGTGTGTGTGTGTGTGTGTGTGTGTGTGTGTGTGTGTGTGTGTGTGTGTGTGTGTGTGTGTGTGTGTGTGTGTGTGTGTGTGTGTGTGTGTGTGTGTGTGTGTGTGTGTGTGTGTGTGTGTGTGTGTGTGTGTGTGTGTGTGTTTGTGTCTGTGTGTGTGTGTGTGTGTGTGCGTGTGTGTGTACGTGTGTGTGTGTGTGTGTACGTGTGTGTGTGTGTGTGTGTGCTTGTGGGTCCGTCTCTGTGTTTACGGTCTATCCTGCCGAGAAGCTGCAGTAAATGAAGTGAACAGATCTGCTACCTCTGACCTCTGAGGCCAGAGGGGGCAGAACCCTTGTGAAGAGAAGCTCTCCAGCAGATTCAAAACTGTGTTCTTCATCCTGGACCCGGGTCGTCCTCGTCACCTGACGGAACCCTCCTGTGTCTGAACCCTCAGGGAAGTTGGACGGCATCTCTGAGATGGAGGAGTACTTCCTGAAACCCAGGCTGGCAGAAGGTGACGTTCAGACGGCGGCCATCGCTGAGTACCTGCATCGCAGTGACACCGCCATCATCTACCCCGAGGCTCCGGAGGAGATGACGCTGCTGGGGACGCCGGAGGCGGCGGGCGTGGATGAGGCTGAGCAGGGTAAGAATGTCTGCGAGCAGAAGTTTGGTCGATGTGGTCCATCTGGACTTCAAACAATCTCCTTGGTCTCCTCGCTCTTCACACCACCTAAGCTCTGACGAACCATAAAGGGTTCCAGATAGAAGCGGGATTCCACGCTGCTGCCGGCTGAGAGGGAGAGAACCTTCCAGAGCAGAAAGCAAATAATTAGAAAACAAAAACGGCCCTTCATCTGACCTCCGACCTCCCCCGCCTGCAGACTTGCCAGCCGATGACTTCGGACGGCTGCTCACCTGTCCGTACTGCGACCGTGGCTACAAACGCCTGACGTCCCTCAAGGAGCACATCAAGTATCGGCATGAGAAGAAGGAGGAGAGCCTGTCCTGTCCGATGTGCGGCGACACCTTCGGCCATCGGACGCAGCTGGAGCGTCACATGACCCTCCACAAGACCACCGCCGACCAGGTGAGTGCAGAGAAGGGGGGTTGTCATCTTCAGGTTGGGGTGTTCACTAGAGGAGGTCGTCTGCCTGTCTGGCTTCTCCGGCACCAGTTTTGCCCAAGGGATTAACTAAATATTCATGCAAAACAAAAAGCAGAAAGGTTCGTGGATTTGAAGGACACTGGATGCCCATCGGTGTCTGAACTGAAACATCTCAGTTCTTCACATCCAGGAACCCATGACTCCAATGAAGATCAGCTGATAATCAGCGGTCCGATTATTGCTCTTCGTCTCACTGAGCTCATCATCGTTTTACAATCAGACGTAGTTCTAATGAGATTTACTGGTTAATCCGTCACCTTGGTCACAGGAGCTCCCCCTCCCCCTCACACACACACACACACACACACACACACACACACACACACAGCAGATGGTCTTCTCCTGCTTCATCACAGAATCCACATCCTCCGATTATCAGATGTGCTCATATTTTGGTAAAGGTTATGACAGTTAAAGATGTTTTTAAAAGGTGAAAGCTGCACGCTGCGAACGTTGCTTAGATCTTCAGGAACCCTGAGAACTCTTCAAAAGCTGAGAAACATCCATGTTTTCACATGTTTGTGTGAAGCTGCCGGAGGTTGAGGGGTTTCCTTCCCTCTGAAGGAGGTGACTCCTTCTCCCACTCCGCCCTCCTCCTCCCCCCTTCTCCCCTTCTGTCCTTCTGCCCCCACTCTGTCCTCCTTGTCCTTCCTTCTCCCACCCTGCTTTGTTGCTGCCGATTTGCATCTGAAGCGGTGAGAAGTTTATCTCAGCAGACGCTCGAGTTTCCCGCAGAGACGAGATGGTGGTTAATCTTCCAGGAGAATCTGTCCGTAGATCTGCTTTGCAAACTATTAAAGTCTCCCGATTCCTTCTGTCTTTTGCTAATCTTCATCCGCCATCCAAACCCGCTCTGTGTCTGCAGCTGCTGGGCGACGCCGCCGGGAACCGCAAGTTCAAATGTAGCGAGTGTGGAAAGGCCTTTAAGTACAAACATCACCTGAAGGAGCATCTGCGAATACACAGCGGTGGGTTGCAAGCTGACACATGCACGCCGATCGCACTGATATTAAATGGTATCTATTTCATGAAAGCCAGTTAATGAATGATTGGATGATTGCATCGTGTCACCGAAGAACAGGTGACAAAGGTGTGGTTGTGTTCCTGCAGGTGAGAAGCCGTACGAGTGTTCCAACTGTAAGAAGCGTTTCTCCCACTCGGGCTCGTACAGCTCCCACATCAGCAGCAAGAAGTGCATCGGACTCCTGTCCTTCAACGGACGGGTGCGGGCCAACGCCAAGGCCGCTTCGTCCCCCCCCTCGTCGGTCTCGTCGCCCGGTAGCCCCGCCATCGCCCAGCTGCGGCAAAAGCTGGAGAACGGGCGCCCCCTTCCCCCGCAGGAACTGCCGCTGGATCTCAAACCCGAGCCCCCGGATATGAATGAATGCTCGCTGCAGATGGCCCCCCAGCACAGATTCGCTGGGCCGAGTGTCTACATGAACGGCTCCTCCCAGAGCCCGGTCCAGCACACGGACGGCGTGGGGGTGGACCTCACCTTGCTGGGCTACCCGGGGTCCCTGGGGAACAATCTAAGCGAGGTGAAGAAGGTGCTCAAGATTGTAGATAACACAGTAAGTCGTCAGAGAATGGACCGCAACCCGGAGGACGTCTCCAAGGTCCGGGCCTACATGAAGGAGCTGGGGGCCCAAATGGAGGAGCAGAAGCCGACCCCTGCTTTCCAGCTTGGGGGCCACAGCAGCCCAACCAAGACCATCATTAACTTCACACTGGACAAGTTGAGCGAGACCAAATGTCTGATTGACGGTGAGAAGGAGAAGCCCGGTGGCCAGGACAAGCCCCTCGAGGCTCCCACCCAGTTCCTGCCCTTCTGTTGTCAGTTCTGCAAGGAGCCATTTTCAGGGCCAATCCCACTGCACCAGCATGAGCGCTACATGTGCCAAATGAACGATGAGATCAAGGCGGTCCTCCAGCCAGCTGAGAATCAAGGTGCTGAACAGGTCACCTTCATGGACCAGGCGGCAGTGCTCAAGGCATACTACGCTATGAACAGGGAGCCCAATTCTGACGAACTCCTCAAGATCTCCATTGCTGTTGGGCTCCCTAAGGAGCTGGTGCAGGACTGTTTTGCTCAGTGGAAGAGCCAGAAGTTCCATGCCGGTGGTCTGTGGAGGAAATCCCCACCTCCTGAGCACAGCAGACCTGATGCTAATGTTGGCCGGTCACAGATTTCCTTTCCTGTGGCAGATTTCACAAATGGTGACAGCTCACACAAACAGTTCAGCACCAGCAGGCAGGCGGCGGGAGACAGGCTCCTTGACTTCCATGATCGTCTGAGGAACGGCACACCTTCACCCCTGAACCTCTCCTCCTCGTCCTCGAAGACCTCTCACAGCAGCTCCTACACACCCAACAGCCTGGTCTCTGAGGACACGCACGGCGACGCGCCACTGGACCTGTCGCTGCCTAAGAACCAGCTGCACATTTTTGGCTCTGGGGGTGAGATGCGGCCTAACAGCTTCGGGGGCGAACAAATCCAAGACCAAGGATCTGGACAGCTGGAAAGGGTCCATATCAAGAAGGAGATCCTCGGCTGCGATCAGATGGAAAAGAGTTCCGGCTCCGGCTTTGGGATTAACCCCTTCTCCGCTGGCCCTGTCTATAGCTCCCTGCCAGCTCACGGAGCATTTCCTCCTCCCAACTTCATGTCTCCTGCACAGGCCACCATCCCCGGCCTCAGGCCCTACGCTGGCCTCGACCCCATGAGCTTTCTGCCTCACATGGCCTACACGTATGCCACCGGGGCCGCCCCCTTCACAGAGTTGCAGCAGAGGAGGAAATACCAACGGAAACCAGGCTTCCAGGTAATTGATGACGTCTCATATGGAGGAGCCCTCACAGGCGCCATGTTCTCCCATTTCTCAAAGTCCTGCCCATGGTCGAAGGTCAATGTCATTAGCCTGCTTAGCACGTTACAATGCCAAGGCCTTTGTTCACTTCAGGAGCGTGAAAGTCTGCCCGAGGTGATAATTTTAGCCTCCCTGAACCTTTCCCAAACAATATGGCTGGGACTATCATGTGCTTATCAGGGACTTATGTGGAGGTCTAACTGATTTGCTGTTGATAAATAATCAAACGTTAGCGCCAAAGCGAGAGCATGATAAGCTTGCTCTAAAAGAATTAAAATCTGGAAATTGACCAGCAAGCTTCAGAGTGACTATGCTTTCATGACCATGGTACTGTACTTCATGAGAAACAGCTAGTATTCACAGAGAAGACTTAGCTCTTCATGTTAGCATCTACTTTGCGATACTATTAGTGTCTCTTTCTCAGCGTGACAAGTCTGGGTGTTGTGTAACAATCCAACCCACAAGGATAATGAACGCTTACCCTCTGAATAAACAAATGCCTTCTTCTGTCTGATATGGCCTTCTAAATGCAGAGTAAAACAAACAACCATATTTAGGAAGAAGAGAAAATAAATTAATTAATTGATTTAAAAAAATCATCATTTAGACTCAAACTTAATGATCAGAACAAACAGGCTGGGAGAACCTGAGAACATCACAAGGTTTTGGATGGAACCAGAGTAGCTGCTGTGGTTGAGGCCCCTGGTACCTCCCGTGATGACACACACTTCTCAGAGCTCATGATAGATTATTGTGAACGAGAAAACATAGTTTCATGAACAGTGATAGTGATGGACGGGGAAAGTCAGGTGAGCAGCAGGACCTTGATGGTGCCGGAGCAACCAGCCTCAAACTGGAGTTCGTCTCATATCTTTTCCTATCACTACTTATTACTAATAAGTTCAAGTTGATTCTGCTGCTCTTCTTTGAGATTTAGTAGTGCCTCCTCAAGAACTTTGGTTTTGTCCTGGAATGTTCTGTGCATTCATTGCCAGATTTTCAATGTATCTTGATCTCCTCCAAGCTATTCTGCAATGTTTTGATCGTCTAATCTTTCTCCTCAAGTTTGGAGGCTAGCAGTTTCTCTAACCTTTATGTCCCAGAAACTTCTGATCTTCTCTTGACAAGCCAGGTTGTTTGTGTTGCATTTCGGGAAACCCACCTCAAATTGCTGCTGCCAAAGATCATCCAGATAGACAATGGAGATGCTGTTCACGGATAGAGTTGGCTGCTGTGATCCATGGCATCCCCACGGTCTCCTGTCAGTGGTCCATTGACAGTCCAGCCCTTGCATTGTCCTGATTGTGTAGGGCCTGTTGTCAACGCTGCGAACGACGCGCAACACTTCCATGGCCTTTGGAACATTTGTCCCCATCAACAACTCAGTCTCTGCCTCAGTCTGATACGTGAGCATGTTTTAAGTGTGGCCATCTCTGGAGATCACTCGGTGTTGGTATGTTTCCCCGATGGACAGGCATGCAGAGCGGTGTGGTACGTCTTGAGCAGCTCTCAGAAGTCACCCCCGTGCAAGGCAGCTACTTCCAGTCTGGCACAGTGTGACTACTCACCACTCTCTCTTGGCCCATTGTCCTCAGGAGAACTTGCACCTTCTTCTCTGTCAAGCTTGTGCATCAGAGCCTCTGTGCAGAGCACTGCAGCACGCCCTGGATCCAGAAGAGCAGAACTGATCTTCAGTCGTTCCCCTTTCTGAGATTTTACTTGCACTGGAACGATGGGGAGTTTGCATTCCTGATCAGTGGCACCTGTAAGACCACGTGATGCCGGGTGCTATTCACTTTCACCTCTGTTTTCTTCTCAGTTTGATCAATGTTGTGCTTCCTTTTCTTTTGAGGGATAAGGACAACAGTAGGATGTTTGAGGCCACCCTTAGAACAGGAGATCCGCTTTCATCCACTTCATGTGTCCATGGCACAGAGAGCCCAAACAGACACCTTTTCTTGAAGAAGCCCATCTTCTCTGTGTGGGCATTTTCCGCCAACCGGGAATCAAGTTCAACAAATGTCTTCCTCCATGGCAAAGACATGTGTTGTTTGTGGTTTGAAAGTTTCACGGTCTTTCAGGAAAAAGGTGTAATCTTGAAGAGCTTTCACGGGGGACGCCATGACAGAGCTTTGTCCATATATCCAGATGCAATCTTCTGCGGATCTCCAAAATGGTTCGGTGTGTTGCTCCAAAAATTAGAGCCTGTCAATGAGACTTCCGGTGTTCCTCTCCATTTTCAGTGGATCGCCATCAAAAATCGGTACCTCCCTCCGCGGCGAAGATGAGAGGCAGAGCTGCTGTGCCAACAGTGCAGTTTTTTCACTTTGACACTGCACAATGCCAAGCAAGTTGCTCTGATCCTCGTTATTTCAATGGGCCATTTGTTTGGAAATATTGCGCTTGTATATCATGATACACTGACGCTGAGGTGCATGTGTTGTTCAAGGCTTTGACACGGAGTGGGGAACATTTGTGTCCGACTGGCCTCGTGTGATTCCGTTTTCTGACCCGGGTGGTACAAAGGGGCGGGCCAAAGCATTGACGCTCGGGGTTTCCTCTCTCAAATGGAGATTCATTTTATCTGAATGTCTTGGCTTGCAGGTTCTCCACTCGCAACAATCTTGATTTCAGCACATTAAATGTGGCCCCTTGCAATGCAATATCCTTTTCCTCAGATGTTCCAGCTCATGTTGTCTTTTAGGTTCTTGTGTCAGACCATCATTGCTGCCAAGTCAGCTTCAACGATCAGCTTCTGCGACTGTTTTTCTTTCAGTATTTGAGATGCTTTCTTCTGCTGTAGCATCATCTTGCAAGGGATCAGTCTCCACCAATGACGCGGTGGCTGGGGTTTACCAGCCCGAAGTGCAGCCAGTGATTTATTTCATCGCATGATGTGCCATTATTTTTTACTCATGTGCCCATCCTGGCTCAATTTGGTCATTATTTGCTTGACAAACTTTTACAATAAGATGTGTGCGTTTCACAGCGGTCAAGTTATTCCCTCCAGAAAACGTCACATTAACGTAGCATTGCAGAAACAACGGGGATTCTTATGAGCAGCGCGGATAGTCGGGGAAACACGAGCGCGCCCGGGGAAAACGACCCAGCTGGTAAGCAGCGACCGCGACCCCTCCGATGGCTGATGCACAGGCTAATACGCCGGTCGGCTTGGCTTTACCTGGGACTCCCGATGGAGACTATGTGGCAGCTCATTTTCCACGGCTCTGCGCCCACGGCCCAGACCCTCCACGCCGGTTCGATCTGTGATCCGACGTGCTTTCATGAGGTCCGATGCCGTTTTCCGGGTATGAGATTGGAGTGGAGGAAGTGTGCGGTCGCTGAGAGGCCGAGACGGCTGAAGGACGCGCTGCCAAAAGCTTAGCTGAGATTGAAGATGTCCGTGTCGTCGATTTATTGCGAAGAACAGATACAGTCGAGATGACTCCAAGTAAATAACAGCCACCAGAACTTGTAACTTGTCCACAAAAAGTACAGCGAGCTCCTCTCTTCCCCGTAGCCGGAAGGTCAACCAGGTGCATCCGATCAAGAAGAGCAGAGTTGGTCATCGCTACCAACCATTCACCCATCAATCGATCGTGACAAAGACATATGAACATTCATATCAACAAGGATACAATGATCAACATCAGTTTATCATCATCATTGTCCAAACTTCAATCCATGAAGTTCAGCACAATAAATGGCTGCATGAGAATAAAGAGCAACCTAGAATGGATTTGAGAAGAAGAGTCCTGGGGTGAGGGGGGGTCCAGGTTTGGTGACCTCCATCTGCTCCTCCCTACGTATGGAGGGCTTACACCTTTAATCTGTGTCCAGACGTGGGATCATGGTGGCGGTGGGGGGTGTGAGGCGACAGGTGTGGGGTGTCTAGTGGGCTGGAGGTGGAGGTGGAGGTGGGGGGCAGGTGTGGGACCTTCTGACCGTTCCGTGCCTTTTCTCAGGGGGAGCTGCTGGACGGGCCCGCGGACTTCCTGTCGGGGCTGGAAGACCTGGCCGAGGCCAGGAAGAAGATGAAGAAGTCTGAAAGTGGTACGTACGCCTGTGACTTGTGCGACAAAACATTCCAGAAGACCAGTTCCCTCCTCAGACACAAATATGAGCACACAGGTAGATACAACACACACACACACACACGCACAAACACACACACACACGCACCCCTATGTCTTCGGTCACCCCTGTTTTTCTCTCACTTTAACGTCGACCTTCCTTTTCAGCCGGGGGGGGGCTTCAGCGTGGGGGTGGTCCTCCTGTGCGTGTCTGCATGTGTGTATAGTGTGTATTACGTGTATTTGCAAGTGTGTGTTTGTGTATTACGTGTGTTTGCGTGAGTCTGTGTGTGTGTATTATGTGTATTTGCATGTGTGTGTGTGTATTTGTGTGTATTACGTGCATTTGCAAGTGTATGTGTGTGTGTATTACGTGTATTTGCATGTGTTTGTGTGTGTATTCTGAAAAAAATACCAATCTCTTTGTGTCCTGCAATAAAAATAAAGGGGATTCTAATTCTGATTCTATTACAAGTATTTGTGTGTGTGTGTGTGTGTATGTGTGTGTGTGTATTTGCTGGTGCATTGATATGTGTGTGTTTGAGTGTGTTTTGTGTGTATTTGTGCATGGACGGATGTGTGTGTGTATGTGTGTGTGTGTGTGTGTGTGTGTGCGTGTGTGTGTGTATTTGCGCATGCATTGATATGTGTGTTTATGTGTGTTTGTGAGTGTGTTTTGTGTGAATTTGTGCATGCACGGATATGTGTGTGTACGTGTGTGTGTGTGTGTGTGTTTGTATATGTGCATGCATGTATATGTGTGTGTGTGTGTGTGTGTATGTGTGTGTGTATGTGTGTTTGTATATGTGCATGCATGTATATGTGTGTGTGTGTGTGTGTGTTTGAGTGTGTTTTGTGTGTATTTGTGCATTCATAGACATGTCTGTTTGTATGTGTTGGTGTCTGTAGCTGTGGGTGTTTGTGTATTTGCGCATGCATTGATATGTGTGTGTTGTGTGTGTGTGTGAGTGTGTTTTGTGTGAATTTGTGCATGCACGGATGTGTGTGTGTATGTGTGTGTGTGTGTGTGTGTGTGTGCGTGTGTGTGTGTATTTGCGCATGCATTGATATGTGTGTTTATGTGTGTTTGTGAGTGTGTTTTGTGTGAATTTGTGTGTGTATGTGTATGTGTGTGTATGTGTGTGTGTGTGTGTGTGTGTGTGTGTGTTTTGTGTGAATTTGTGCATGGACGGATATGTGTGTGTATGTGTGTGTGTGTGTGTGTTTGTATATGTGCATG
>CAAKHD010008448.1:7628-28414 GCA_901007705.1 Fistularia tabacaria
CCCCCCCCCTTCCCCATCTTTCTTTCCTTTTTTAAACCCCAAAAATGTCTTTTTATTCCAAGACCCAGTTTCTAATATTTCCCGATTCCCCCCCCCCCCCCTCCCCTCCCCCCCACCTGCTGTCCTCTCATCCATTTCTTGCTTCTGCTGCCCGGCATTACATTGCAGTAGTATAAACAAAATTGAATGGAACCTGTCAGTTTCATGTTAATAGGACGGAAGACGCATGATAATACTTATTTATTTGTAGATTTTATATCTTTTTATTGTATATTTAGTCCGCTGGCGTTGTTGCCTTGCTTATTTGTTCTTTGTATGAATGTACCCTGTTTTCCTCTACAACAACGGCGCCAAACAAATTTGACCTGGTGGGAATAATAAAGCTGTTTGTGTTGTGTTGCACTGTAACCTTGTGGCTTTTGATAACATTCCTGTCCCCGGATGTATTTGGCTTCATAATATGTTTATGGACCCTTTACGCATTTCTTGCTTGCAATCCATCGCTTTTCCAACTCCCGCCTCTTTCCTGTTTTCTCATTCTTTCTCCCACTCACCTGTCGATTCAAGATTTTGTCTTTGCAAGTAGGCGCTTTAAAAATCCCTGAGAGAATCGGAAAATGTATAGCTTTAGAGGATCATTAACAAGTGGATAAATGATTTAAATCATCTAGAAACTCATCAGGCATGTTTTGTCACAAGTGTCTTCATATGCATGTGCACGTAGAGGTGTTCGTGTGTGTGTTATGTGTGTGTTTGTCCATCTCTCTCCTCGTTCTCTCTCTCTGACTGATGGAGGGTGGGGTAATCTGCACCGTTGCCATGACACCAGACAGCACTTGCTTGGCAAAGGCACGTAGCTTCCTCTCTGCTCTATTTCCCCGGAGCCCTCCACTCAGAGTGTGTGCGCATCTGTGTCTGTGGATCTTGGAGAGCCATATATGAAACATAAAGCTAAATGGAAAATTTTAACGTATATCCCAAGTCCTGATACATGAGGGGCATTGGACTATTTTGTGTATTTCATATGAAATCGTAGATCTATTGACAAACATTTTATACAAACTAACATATAAGACTTGGTGAGTTATGGTGAGCTTCATTCCCTTCTAAGTGGACTTGGACACCTTGGAACGAATCTCAAAGACTTGCCGAGGGAACATTTACTATGTCTGCCCACCGCACATTTTGCTCTATGAAACAGGTCGTTTCGCCTCGGAGACATTTTTCCTCTTGATTGGACAGCGGCGATGCAAAGACAACTTGTTCTGGAACCGAGACTGTTGTCGGCAGCTGGGACATTTGAGCTCCTGGCTATTTCCAGACTGAAGTGTCCAAAAATAAGACATTTAGTTTAAAATCAGGGATTCATTTCACATATTACAACCTGACAATATAAGCAGAAGGAAAGTGAATCTAAAAATGTGTGAAACATTACTTTTAATACCACTCAAGTTTAGTACACAAATGTATCTGCCCTAATTTCACTGAGTATGAGATATCTAATTCCTCAAGCAAAAACCTGTTCCCAGACCTGACGCAATTACTTTTCTTAGTCTCAAAAGGCAATCACTGTGTTTAGAACCACTCTCCTCACAGCTTTCCACGCCAGCTCCGATCTATCTATCTATCTCCAGACTCCAACCTTGATGAATAATTTAGCAGGCTATATTTCGAGCCATCTGCTTCCCTCTCTCATTCTCAGCCTCTCTCACTTGCTGTTTCATTCGTTTTTTTTCCCCATCCCTGTGTATTCTCCTCGTTGAGATTCTGTTGCCCTTTTCTTCTGTCGGCCTCCGGTCAGTGGCGGGCTTCCACTCACAAAGACAACTGGAAACCTCCAGACTGACGTTCTCTCCATTACACTGCCTGCTAATAAGAGGATCAATTAAAAGTCTACCTTTACATTAGCAGCCATGCAATTCCTGTCAGGTCATTTGAGGACACAATATTACGGATCTACTCGAGAACATCTATGAATGGCACTGTTTTAAAACAATCCTTATCTGCACCTTTCTGTGCTGGAGTGAAGCATATTGGAAAACAATAGGTTATAGCACTGATCTGTTTCTCTTGGGTGAATAGAGGCTAGATGACGTGTACATATATAAGAGTGCACATATATTAAAACAGATAGTCAATTGTGATCGACTACTGCAACATTGGCCGTCGAAGCCCAGCAGAGGGCACCCAAGTTCCTCTTTCCTGCCAGCATAATAAGCAAGGGATCACATGCTTTTCCTCTACCAGCATCATTCCATTTTCCATGTGCAAAAATTACATGGTGTGAGTAATTGATGATCCTCCCATGTTTGCATTGTGAGGATTACATTCTGAAAGTGAATACATAATTACATATAGCAACCAGTTGATTGCACAGCCTCTGGGATTTATGTGGGCAAATAAAGGCTACCGGGCACACACAGGGATCGTCTCAAATCACTGAGAATACAGAAAGGCAGAGCCAGCAGCCCGCACATATTGGGAGAGGGAAAAGATCCATCTAAGGTTAATTCTAACGGGAGGAAGATCCCACAGAACTAGGCCAAAGCAGTGATGCAGATGCGACGAACTCTTTCAGACAATGCTCGATCCATTAGTCGTCACGGTACCTCAACCTACTATCATTTAACACCAAATGAGCCTTTATGAGCGGTAACTGGCTTTCCTACTTTTAGCGAGCCAACCAGGAAAATATGTACTGAGGAAGAACTTAACAATTTTGAAGCAATTTGTGAAGTTTTAGTGGTCCTGAAAAAATCTTCTTGCTAAGAGTGAAATCCATTATTTTACTGAACTCACTCCCAGAATGCATAATTTTAAATTTTAAATGAAGAAATTATAATTGTGATGAAACCCAATTCAAAATAACATGGCTGAATATGGGCAAAGCATTAATACCAAAAAAAAATTTTTCCCAATATTTTTTTGGGAATCACGTTATACTCAGAGATTTGTTGTTTTGCAAATAACAGATTGTGGAAGCAGTTAATTATTACTTTGTTCAAAAAAATTGCTGAGTTGCTTTTAATAGATTTCACTGACACACAAGTTGCAAATACGCGAAGAGAAAAAGCACTTTCTTTCCCTCTCCCCCAATCCATCTGTATTTATTCTATCTGCGCTTGTCAAGTGGTTATCTGGCTGCTTTCCCTGCCGGTCAGCTGGCTTAGGTTAGCAGATAGACTGGCCTGCTGGCTGGCTAACATGGCAGGCTAATTTGCCGTCTAGGATGTGGCTGTCCCCTCTCTGGACGTTGAAGGATCTATAATAAACCTACAAATAGTCTCTGATTCCCAGGGAGATTCACATTTAGTTTGACCTGCAATGACCAGCTGCCTGTATTTATAATATGCTCTATCTCTGCGGCAATTAAACCCCGTGAACTTCGGTATGTTGCAAACAGCCTAGCTGGGCAGAAGCGTAAGCAGAATATGTCTGCTAAGGCTATCTCGTCACCTCGGTACCAACAGACGATCTGCTGGATGCACTTGTTAACCCTTTGCATTCTGTTCCATTGGACCTTCTGGCTCCTGGTGTCCTGTTTCAAGGAATAGCAATTCACCGGGTGTATGCGCCTCTGTGTGAGTGTGTCGTGGGGTAATTGGTGCATATATGATTGCAAATAAAAACGGCATGTAGAATGTTGTCATTGCATGCAGCGGTTACTATGAGGACTGCAGTACCTTGCAGCTGCAACTTCTGAACCCGTATCGGTGTTTGAATATCAACGTGTAAGGGTGAATTAAGACGGGAATAAAGAAAGCAGTAAAGACTGACTGAGAGGAATATGACAGTGGTGATGAGGGAAGAAAGGAAGGGGAGAAGAAGGGAAGCACGGATAAAAGAGAGAAATCAATGGTGGCAGTGGTGGTGGTGAGCGACAAGGACGGCGAATGAAAAAAAGGGTAAGAAAAAAAAGAGGGCAAAGAGGCGAAATGAGGAGAAGGCGTGAGCAAGGCAAGGCGGGGAGGAACAGGGAGAGGGAAAGAGAGAGGGAGAGAGAGAGTGAGATAGAGAGCGAGATAGAGAGAGAGAGAGAGAGAGAGAGAGAAAAGGGGCTCCAGAGGGGGACTCAGGCAAGAAGAGGAGGAGGGGGAGGAGGAGGAGGGGGCTGCTGCTGCTGATGCCGGAGCACAGCGCGGCCAGGCTGAACCGAGTGAACTGCAGTGGAGGTCAGGGAGTCCAACATTCCTCTGGAACACTGTGTTTACACTGCGTAGCAGAGAGAAGGGGGGCCAAGCGCCGGGGGTAGTGCGGAGGACGACGTGCAGGGAAGGAAATCATCTCCCTGAGACACTCCTTGCAGAAAAGGACTGTGTGTGTGTGTGTGTGTGTGTGTGTGTGTGTGTGTGTGTGTGTGTCTGTGTGTGTGTGTGTGTGTGTGTGTTTGTGAGAGAGAGAGAGTGGATGTGTGTGTTGCTTATCCTGTAGCTATACAGCAAGTTTCTAAAGCAACAGAGTAACTTGATTCCAAAGTACCCCCCACCACCAGCCCCTGGTGACACACACACACACACACACACACACACACACACACACACACACACACACACACTTGTCCACTTACCATGACTATACTTCTTGCACTCAACATGATGGAGGTCTGTGCCGTATCAACGGATAAACAATTCTGAAGTTTGACATATCTTGATCATTTATGCGATTTGGAAACTTTTGAACATTAATAAATCATATCTTTTTTCAAATGCGCATGTCCTTCTAAAGTAAAGGCAACCTGCACCCAATCAATCATTGCAGAACAACATTTCTTCATACTTTTAGCAACAGTTTAGTGTGAGTGCAAGATTTCACTTAGTTGAAAGAAGTCAAAAAAGCTAATGGACCATATTAAGGGAAGAATTCAATTTTAACATGAATGAAAATATTAATTTGATTTAATTATTATGATAAGGTGTATTTTATGGATGTAAAGTTTTCTTATTCAATTAAGTTTGATACAAGTAGGGTTTATAAAGTATTATAAAGTCTTTTTAAGAACTATTAAACCAGTTTTAATTACTTTTGCAATTACATCTCCTGATTTATTCTCACCTATGTTTAAATTGAAATACTAGGCAATTAAATACATTTTGGCCAATAAAGAAACATGGAAAAATCAAGTTATTACGATTTAATTTAACAGCAACCTAATTTATTTGAAAATATTTGCTTGTTTGCTTTCATCAGTGATTTCAAAAGTACGTGTCCCTTACAAATAAGTTTTGAATTAAAGTTCCTGCTCCTTACTTAAAGTTCTCAGAGAAAAAATTGAAATGGCAGATGAACAACAAATAACTAAAACATCTCGTAATTTGCAAATTTGTATATGTTTTTATGCATGTGTCCGAAATTCATGGTTCATTTTGAGAAAATAAAAATCTTGGAAACGCTTAAGACTTCCAAACTGCAAGGGATCCGGCGGACAGTCACACCAAACAGCGAGAGGCCTGCAGTCATTACCCACGTCCCACAAACATGTTTTATTTCTCCATCTGCTGGCGCAACCGAGAAACTACAGTACAGTTAAAGCAGGATCGAGTGCTGCACCGTCCACTGCTCACAGTAAGTTTCCACCGTGAAACATGACAACTCAACGCAAAATGCTAAATGTCTTTTTGGGTAATGACACAGAATATGGTTTTACTTCAAAACCAGCAAGAAGCCACAGAAACCTGATCTTCCAGCCAAGCGTGAGCTAAATATATCCATCTGAATCAGATTCGCTGGTGATTTATCGACTCGGTAATATGGAATGTTTATGTTCCATTTAAAGGAACGAGACGTGTTGAGTAAGAGGCATTTCAAGGAATCAAAGCAGAGCCGGATGGATCCGGAGCCACTCGGCTATCTTGGCTCTGGCCGAGGTAATCAATTTGTCCCCAGACGGCTTGCTGCATAGCGCCACTTGTCGCAGGGCATGCGGAGGAAACGCCACCAGACAGAAGTTAACTGAAGAGAGAACCCATTTGTTGTATTTCATACTATCAATGTATGGCAATGGCTTCGGTTTCAATACTCTTCCAATCAATCAAGTGGAGGGGAGATCAGTTAGGGTTTGATGCAAGATGTCAGGTCTCTTTTATAAGCTTCGGTTTCATCTCGCGGAGGCTGAGTCATTGTGCCTTTGTCACGGATAGCTGGCTGCCATTTGACAACAGAGTGAGTGACATTTGACCGGGATTTCCCAAAACTTTTTCTATCAAAACACTGTCACTTAAACACATTCTGACAGTCAGATGTCAGGCGACTGCAACCTTGTCAAGAGAAGGGGTTTTTTGAGAAGTATATTTCTGGAGAGGAAATCAACTTCGGGGTGATTTTTTTGTCTTTTTCTTTGCACTGTGCCTTCAGTTCTAAGAAAGACTGAAGCAACCAGACTGAGGTCATTCTTTAGTTATATATTTGGGAATTCGCGAGGTTTAATGAAAATGATAAGTGCAAATACTACACACGCGCACATCGGCATAAATACGCTGTTTAAGTGACAAGTCTCCGTCTTTCTGCTTTCCGTGGAAAAGATCTGATCTCACAGGGCGCTTGGGGGGGGTGATTTAATTAAATTATCTGGAAATATGTCATTAGACTTCCGCCCCCCCCTCTCCCCCACATGACTGGGATTTCAAATTCACAGAAAAAATATAGCGTGACAGAATCACTCAGGTATCTGAGTTGTTCCCACATGGATGAAGCATTGTGAATGTGCTCCAGGTAACATTCCAGTAAATCAATCTAAATATGCAGTGTTCTTTGCTTAGCAAATCTCATCATGTTTTTGATACTAATGTGATAATGTTTGAGTAGTATTTAATTTCTGTTATCGTAGTTTTTAATTTCAAGAGAAATATGTTGTAACCTTATAAAGTTTAAAGCGGTAAGATCATCAAAATTATAAAGGGCTCGGGAAATGTAGTTACTACTTTTTTTTCCCTGCGAATAAAAAATGGTACTGCTACATCCCTGCACAATTGAAGAAGTTCTGTTGAAATAATTAGTCTGTATAGCTGCGTTTAATTGCTCTTTGTGAAATGGTTTAAGAGACTTGAGGTTGGGAGTCAGGGAAAATCACAAAACTGCCACCGACACGAGAGGGAATGAGATGATATCTCGGACCACCGCCAAGCAGACGCATTGATGAATGTGCAAACAGCTCCATATCAGACATCTGTCGCATTTCCTTTTTTCTACACCCCCCGCTCGCATGGAGGGAAAGTCCAGCCAGTGCATGAAGAAATGAGAAAATGGAGACAGAGGAGATGGGCAAGGTAGGTGTCGGGTCAGTAGTCCACAAACAACAACTGATGGCTGCAGGCTTTGACAATGGCTTTCAAAGCCTGACAGCCGGCCACCCCTCTGTCCTTCACCCCACCTTTCTGCAGAGCCAGGACCTTTGCTCTTTCTCCATGACAGGCAGCGCTCTTTTGTCTGGGTCTGCCAGACTCTGGCCAGACCCAGACAAAAGACAGGAGCAGAGGGGACAGCAAGAATGATAGAAAGGGACAGTGGTGAGGGTGATAAATGGGAGGGAGGAAAATTGGGAAGGGGTATGATTTGAGAAAACGTGCTCACCTTTTGTCCAACTCCTTCCCTCTGTCTTTTTGTGTGTGCATATTCCTCATTTTTCACCTACTCAAATGTGCTTTTTTTAAGCCCCGTATGGGAGGCAAGGTTTGTGATAGTTATTGAACCTGTATTGAAAAATAATCTGTTAAGATTCCTTACTCCTCTCCCACTCAACCATAACATTTTAGGTGCAGCATGTGAAGGCAAACTAAAAGGAAATTGACATAACAGGGTTTGTAAGTCCAATGTTACAAGTCCAAAATCACTTGAACTGAAATGAATCTGAAACTAAATGCTCAGGTTATGTGGGTCAGGTAGTGAAAAAAATGGTGTGGGAATCATGCTATTAGATGTTCTGTTTTTATTCTGCACATCATTAAAATTACAACATTAGCTAGTTGTAAAAGAAAGGATAACCATGAATCAAAGCAAATTGTTAGAAGTATTAGACATGGCAAATACTCCACGTTGTTGTTTGAGGTTCTACATGAGAAGAAGAATATCTGAGTGAAAAGAGGCTTACAAACAAATAGTACATTCTCGGCAATTTCAAAATTCCCTGGGATGACACTAGCTTATGTAAACGAAGGCGACAATGGCATCTCATGAATAAAGCGTTAGTACAATATGATTCCTCATTTTGCACCGTCAGCTGTGATTATAATACCTTTTCTGCATCCTAATAACATAATTAAAGCTAAAATGTCATACGAGGGGCCCTTGAATGCCAACAGGTATCCAACGAAAAGAAGCGTTTTGACCCTGGCAATCATCATAAGTTTACTGAAGTTTAAGGATGCAATTTGCAAATCATAATACCAAATAAAATATGAAAAATGAGCAATCTCACTGAGATTAAAAAAAATGCTTTTGAAAAGGTACAAATGTTTAAATGTTAATAGTGTGATGTTTTCTAGATGAAACATCATCATCAAAGGGTTTTGTTTTCACGACATACAATGGACAATATAATTTGGGCACGAATAACGTGTGAAGATAGAATTTGAGTGCGTTGCTGTCTTTAATGAAAATGAAAGTCAAAAAGGAAACACACTTATATTTTGGTGTATCCCACAATTTATGTAGTAGGACATGAAATGGAAAACTGTGCATTTATATCAACCAAATGTAGGACGAAGTAACGATGGATTTTTTGCAAGGGGTCTACGGGGTTATGCGAAACCCCATACCCCCACACAAACCCTTGCACAACCATTAACGGAAGAACCCCCTCCCCAACCGCCCGCCCTCCCTTTCCTTCGAGTGTGTTCAGCTCTGGCCTCTTTGGCAGGATTATAACTCATAAGTGACTATATAGTTGCCACAGAATACTGCACCTTCTACTGGGGCACATATAGAGCAGCGCACTCAGTGCGCTTTAACGGCTCATCGGAGAGAGGAAGCCTTGAGGAAATGTGTGTGTAACAAGTGGACGAACAAGAATGGACGTTTCCCCACCATCAGCAGTAAAATAAATACAAATGGCAGCCAAGAACCCGGTGAACTTTCATTTACTAATGGCCCTCCAGTCTGCATTAAATCTGTCATGCCAATCCTGCCATCTTGTTTATATTGAAATGACTTAAAAGCTCGTACCTGCAACGCTTTGTACAAATGCAGAATAAGAACAGAATAAGAGAAGGCTGAGAGAAAACTGAGAGTGAGAGTAAAATGTCTATAGAAGAAAATTGAGAATGAGAGAGGGAAAAGGAAATATCTGGTACCCAGAGGAACTGAACTGAGCTCGATACTTCTAAAGCCTTCACTTGTACAGTATGTATTATTTATGCTTTCCTCTGCTGTTCTCTGCCATGGTGAATGGCTGGCTGCTTGGGCGGTTGAAAAATAAACTTACTGGCTGAACATCTGAAACACTGGCTGACTGGTTGAAAACAAGGTGGATGACTTAATGTAAGTAATGTAAGATAACACTATCATTTGCGGGTGTGTCATTTATTGGGGGAGAGGTCTAATAGTAAATCACTCAATTTCTTTACTCTCCATTGGTTCTATTGTTAAAAGGGCAACGTTTTAATTTACTAACGAGTCTTTGAGAAAAATCTTTCCGATCATTTTTTGCAGTCATCTCATGCCAACAAGAAATATCTCCTTTTTTTTTAAGATATATGTGATTAAATAAAATGTTTGGTCATGTTTGACTTTATGTCATTAACAAAACAGAACCGCCACAGGAATGGTGACAAATGTTCACATAGTTTCATAAATAATTGTCCTCATACAGAGACAATTTTGGTACTTGAAATTCGGATGTCTGTGTTTTGTCTCTTTTGATTGTTTCACCAATGATTCCTGAGATTTAAACTTGATTCCTTAAGTCCAAAGGAGCAACAAGCCTTGGGGGTGACACGATTTTTAAACTGTTATAAACGAACAAAATCAACACATGAATTTTACAACTGTTTTAAAATGAAGTACTCCAGCAATAGGGCATTTTTTTCTGAGAAAATAAATGGTCTGTATTTCTGTTTTACAGCATGATGTGCAACCCTTTCTTTTTGATTTGAAATTAATAACCAATTAACCAATATTGTTTTGAGTTTCTAATCACTAATGTACTACTCAATATCACTTCATTTAAGGAAGTCATGTTCCAGAATAGAAAAATAAAACTGACAGAGTCGCAATGTTTTCCTCGAAGTCCGATATAGCGGCTCATAGGCATTTTATCCTGTATGTTTAGACATCAGCACTGTTTCTCCCATTTTGTTTCAAAGGAAAAATTACATTTTAACGTTTTAGTACCCTTCCCCTGGAGTTTATGAAACTGGTGAAAGTGTTGGAGAGAAGAATAAAATCAGTCTGCAATTTTGAGAAGAATCATAATGATCCGAAACCATGGGGGGTGCCAACCAAAATATGTCTCCAGAAATCACGGCCATTACTAAAGACGTTCGACAGCCTTTGTTGTTGGTAGGATCGATTATAAGTCACCTAAATCCCACGCTTGTCTGCATAAAACTATGTATAACGAGATCTGTCGACTACTGAATGACCGTGAATTTTCGAGGGACTCTTTTTTTCTGTTTTTTTGACATTCAGCTTTTCAGTGCTTTGCAGAACTGTCAAAGAAGTAGCACATAATTATAGCAGCTAATGGCAAAAGGATATATAGCAATTTGTATTGCAGTTGACAGAAAAAAAAAATCATACATTTTTCATACTTTTTTTTTTCTACTTAAAGATGAGCTGCTTCTATCAAGGCCATTTAGAACAAGGATCTCCATATTCACAGTACAAAATAACATTAATTTGGCCTGTTTAATCGATAAACGTCAAGTGTTGGAGTCATCAATATTGATTAAGGAATAAGGAAGTATATATAAGTACCAGAGCTAAAAAATATCTGAATCAGATTTTCAAAATAAGGATGCAAGATAAAGACAATGATATTATCCCTGCCCAGTGGCTGTGTAAAAACCCACATTTCATAACAAATCTGCGAAACAAAAAGACGAATTTCTCCTTGTGCCGTACAGAAAATGTCTTCTGTAACATATTCTGATAAGTATCTTGGGAGAGGGCTACCGACATGCTGCAATATTGGTTCAGGTTTAACTCCTGCAAGCAATATGCCAAACATTTGTCCAATTAATTGCAGCCATGACAAAAGACCTCTCCCTGAATTCAGGTTGTCTTAACACACCTTGTTGTGTCATTTTGTTTTATTCTTGCGTTTATTTGAATTATTTTTCTTCTTAAATAAAATAGTTGGCGATCGTTTTTTTTTTCTATGTGCTGTGATATCAAATGACTACTGAAAGGAATATTTGTATTTTGGTATCAGGATGACCCTAGCTTGCTATGAAAACCACCCCAAATATTATCACTGTTTACTGATACAAAATTTGCACATCTTAATAGATCTATTTCTATGTATATAGATTAAAAACACTATATATGAATTTCATTCCACTATACTTACTATATAAGTACTATACTTTCAGAAAGTTTATGCTTTATGTTACTGGGATTTACAGAAGGGAGAAACAGAATATGATCACCCAAAGATTATCATGTGTCTGAACATGTCAATGTGATGCTGCTAAATGAAGTTGTCTAAAACCACCGAAAACCTTTTTTTGTGACAACCGATGAAAATGACCTGCCCACGTAATCCCCATTCTCACACTTAATATTGTAGTGGACTTTACCAATCCACAGTGTGAGTGTTGATTTTGCTCATTTTGTGAGTGAACACCCCCCCTTGCGCCCACATGAACATACCGTTCCACCACTGCCGACATTCACTCTTTTCCAAATACCTCCTGCTGTCTGTCATGCCGTCCAAGCCCTCAAATCTGCTATAATATAGAATTTGGGTGGAGCCCCGGCCTCCAGTTTGTAAGCTCCAGTCAAGTCCCCCCTAATCACGGTGTATGGCCGCCCCACATTCCTCTCATTTATCTCGGGTAGTGGAGTGCAGATGGCCTCCTGAGAGAACCGCAGATATCAGGTTGGCGGGGAGGCTTTGGGGAGGTCTGCCGGCCGCCAAAATAATTACCTGTCACACAGAGAGATAGTTTGTGGGAGAGGCAGGCGTTTTTACACCAGGAAATAAAGTTGTCTTGGGATAGGCTGCCCCCCCTTCCTCCCTCCACCCTACCCACACCCTTTCTCCGGCTCTGCCTTAATTTACTACGCTCATAAGCCTATCTCCCCTCACTTAGCTTCCTCTTGCTGTGCTGGTCTCTCACATTTCTACACAATTCATTACCAGCTGTCAATCATCTGTCTGGCAGGACAGGCTCACACATGAAACTCTGGCAATAGTATGAGTAACAAGGAGCAGAATAGGACAAAGAATGGCCAGATAAATGCTTCCAGCTTCTTCTGTAATAAGAAACATGCCCCACACCTCTACTTTGACATAGCGTTCAGCTTTTTTATTGGCCTGCTGAAAAGTTGGATTTACATTGGCACTCCAAATTCACATCTGGTTAAGTCATGCAGCTGTTATATGATGGTTTTTTTTGATATATATGCTATTTAACAATATCATGTTAAATATTTAGAGGTGGGTTGGCAGATTTATTTTGTGATTTGATAAACATGTCAAACCAGTAAAATGATGGAATCAATATTTTTTGACGGTTTTAAGTTGAGGACCTCCAGACAAATGATTTAACTGCAGTTTACAAATTCGTAGGACAAATACCGTACTCCAAGACAGTAATGATTGAAAGTTCGAATTATATATTTATGAAAATGTTCTTGATTGTGAAAATGTGTCTTCTTGTTTTACAGTTGAAGCTAAATTTTAGACAAATGTGTGTCAACTTTTACTCAGGAAAGCACCTGTCACAATCATAGATAACCATTTTCATTAACTCTGAGCTCCATGAATGAGCAGAGTGATGGACTTGGATCCGTGTTTTTTTCACAACAAACAAGTCCCAGCACAATATTCAGCAGACACAAGTGTGAGGTGGAGAAATAATGCCTCAAACCATTGATGTGTCTCGCTGACACATATTTAGAAAAAAAAAAGTAAACCACGATGAATTTTAACAATGCAATTCAATCTCCATCGTGAAAACTTCAACTTTTGATTTTACATTTATGCTGGTAATTTGCATTTTTTTTTACTTTTGAATGTAAATCATTTTTTTCATTTCAAACTTGACCTAGTAATTTAGTATTTTTAGAACTGAATATTCCCTTAGGTAGAGGACTAACTGCTGTGGAAACATAACCATTAAAGGGTTTCACTGTTATCAGCTCTTACAGAGAAAAATATGAATCTCTAATACCTCTGAGTAGAGACCATAAAACTACGACTCACTTGGACAGACCTGGAAGGCATCAAAACTAACATAAATGCACCATTAATTAATTCCACATCCCAAACTGTAATATTACCTTACACTGAGCCATGTTTAATAAAAATATAAGCTATTCAAAGTGATAAATCTTTCCCTTTGGGCTGATTGCATAAACAATAACAGCAATGCGATCTGTTCCAAGAGTCAAACTCATTGCTAAAGAATCCTACACCTCAGGAAAATAAAAACAAACAAAAAAAAAAAAAAATCAAGAGAAATATTCTTGGTGTTACAAAATGGTCCTAATGCTGACTGAAAGACCGTGGAGCAGCGGTGCACCACAGAGAACATACATTCCAGCTCATATGGACCTCTCACATGCCTCATGACAAAATAAACATAGTCTGTGATGTTTGGCTCGATGCCAGGACACAGGGAGAAACAGACTGAAAAAAAAAAGAGTAAATAAATCAGTCTTTCTCCATCAGTCCTGTGTCACGCTCCTGCTCTAGGCCTGTCACATCTTTCAGTGGAGTTTCAGTCAGCAGGAAGCGTTCTTGTAAACATAAGATTGGCCTGTCCCTGCTCACCTCTTGCTTATACATGGGGTCCAATTACAGTCAAGGGTGTGACTCGCTGATTAACTTAGACAGGTTGGAACAGCATTTTAGTACTATTGTTCAGATTTGGGTCTGGCTCTGCTTTGTTTTGGTGTAACATTCAAGTTTCTTTCAGGAAAATATCAACCTCATTCAGCCATTGTGCATGATGGGCTCCAGAGTATGAAAGTAAGGTTTTTCGCTCAACTGCGTTTGTCTATGGAAAAGGCATCTTTCAGAATGATACTGATTATTATTCTTGATTATAGTGGATCCTTGTGTCAAGGATTTAACAAGCTAGTTATATATACACAAACTTAAAATGTTGGGTTTTTTTTTGCACATGTAAATTCATCATAGAACTGTTCAGGGACAAACACTGAAACGTCTTCATGTCTGCCAAAATAATTCTTTGTCCAGTGGTCATGGGAATTTTAAATATTGTGATAGTGACTTGTTCAAAGGCCAAGTCAAGGTTCCAACTTGTTTTTCTTTTTTTTTTATTCCTTGAATGACAAAACTGGATATTATGGACCCCACAGAGATTAATCCTGGACAGGTGCACGTGGCAGACGTATGGTATTAACCTTGCAGTACCCATGAAATCCAGCTTTGGGGCTCCCTAACTCACACAAGTCCACCAACCGCCCAGCCTTTAGGTTTCAGGGTGGTTAAATGATATAACAATATTGCTGGTTTACTTTTCTTCCCTCTAGGAGCCAACTGTAGCCGCCCTATAATTGCTTCCATACTCCCCTTGCCTGGCCAAGAGTAAATAGATTCGAAGAGCAGGTAGCACAGGCTGCTCCTATAGAAAATGAAGGCCTCCAGAGCAAACAGGATTATTGTTTGAGCCCAATACACACTCCCACATTTACAGCTGTAAAAAGTGTGTCTTTAAGGAATGCCTTGAGAGATGGGCTCCGACCAGAACTCCAGTCCCTTAACGGAAACGCCAACAGATATGATCGAATTATGATGCAGGGAATCTATGTATCAATGTTGCAGACACTTCGGTCTTGTTTATTTTTTAATCACTTCTCGCACATGTATCTTTCCTCTCCACAGCCATCAACATGAGGTTGGGGGTCTTAAAACATCTATCTCCTCTTTCCTCAAATGGCTTTGGGTGGATATTGAAAGCTCTGTGAAAAATTGCACCTAACATTTTTCTGTACAAAACCAAAACATATGACAAAGTTAAATGGAAAAACTCCTTATAAAACATGTATATCTTAAATAAAGTATAAAATCTCCCAAGTAATAAATTTCATATCAGACTTAGATGGTGTTCTCTGAGCAGGATGTATACGTTGTTGACATCTTTTGTAAACATGAGAAAGCCGGCACTGACTCATACATTTAAATCTTGTCGAAAGGCCTATGGACACAAAAATTAGTTTTTAACAGTGGCAGAATTGAAGACAAAGTACTCTCAATGTTTTTCAAGGTTACACATACACAATGAATGGAGTCTATTCATAAAAAAAAATAAAAAAAAATAAAAAAACTGCCGCTACTTTAACAAGGTCATTTCCAAAATTGCCTACAAGTTATCTAGCCGCAACCTTCAGTATCTGATTACTCCCTTACAATTACTCTGTTTGAGATTTCACATGCAATTTGTCTTCTTCAGGCATGGGTGAAAAGAACAACAAACTGTATATGAATAGAGATATATAATTATGGCATAATTTGTGAAAATTGCTGCTGATTGCAGGGCTCCAGAGATTGCAGGTCACACGGACTGTGCCAGGGGGGGACATTAGAGGTCTAACCCAGAACTAACAAGCCTTTCATGCCCTGAATTGCGATCACGTTAACCGATGAGGCACTAGCAAGTTTACCCAAGTATTCTCTATGAATTTCTGCAGGAAAACAATTAAAGTGAATGATGTGGTATGGTTTAGTAGGTCTTCAAAAATAAAAGTACCTCTGGAAAAGACCTTTAAGTGTTAGGTTTGGGCAATGAAAATACAATTAAAGATTTATTTTCATGATGCCCAAGGGTGAAATAAAGGACATTTCAATTCAAGATGATAGAAATGTAATGAAGATTCTGTCCGCAAAAGGCTACGAGATACTTGAACCATTGAGAAAAGTGTGTAAGTACTCACATCGGGAAAGGTGTTTTCCTCTAGCTGCTGCTCACTGATAAAGCTATATTTCAACACTGAGAGGCAAAAAGTTAGATAGAAGATATTGATCGAGATTGTATAGAGTTCTTTGCCAACAAAAAAAAAACAAAAAAAATTGTGCTGATCTTTTGGAGGACGATATAAAAGAGGACCTTTCAAGATGACTGATTTTGTCACCTGACCAATAGGAATAGTGAGAAAATATTTGCGCTAAAATACTGACTGATACCTTACTGAAAGACTACATCCATACAATTTAAAAACACTGATGTGAAACAACCTCCTGATTAATATGTAAGTTGTCAGTCTTTATTTTCCAAAATAAGCAACATAGCTTAAGAAAATACAGAGATTAACTGCTTGCTGTTCATCCCTGAATATGTGTACAAGTGTACATGAATGGCTATGGGGTAAGCAACTTGAAATCTGTAAAAACAGTAAGTATAGAAATTGAGAGGATGCTCAAAATGTTATGTCCATGAACACTGCTTCAATCTTACGGCTCAGGTTTTTTCTCATTTCCGCAATAAATCATACTGTAACACAACATGAATTTCTTCAACCTGTTGAATAGCTGCCATCAAAAATAAGTAGAAGTTTTCAATGAAAATAGTCCAGAGTTTGGGAGAACTGTTCAATGTCAACTGGCAAAAGCAATAAATTACCTCATTATTTTCAAAATGAAGTCTTGGTAGTTTTTTGCCAAATATATCAGAGTAACCTGAGGAAACTAGAAATGTCACAATTCCTTTCACCCCTGGAACAGTCACAAGTTTATAAATCTAAGGTTCTCCAGGTTCACTCTGAGAATCCCATTTTACAGGGAGTCACAGCTTGCACACCGCACTGAGACCAGGCCGATCCCGCCGAGCTCGGGCCAGACCGAGGCCAGACTCACGAGGGAATTTCAGCTGAATTCAATTTCACCTCTGGCCTCTGTCGTGGCAGCTTGAGCCATGGCTAAACAAAGAGCCAAGTTTCACATTGAACGTGAGAACCCCCTCATCTCCTGACCTCCATTACCATATGAATGGACCAGAAAATGGAACTGGGAGCAAAGAGTGACAGACAGGAACAGCCAAGTCAAGGCAAAAATGGCTAAATTTTAGAGCACGTGTTTACCTTTCCTGCTTGCAGAGAATAGATACAAACATACATGTCCTCCGGTGGATACTACAGCTGTTCATCGTGTAAAATCTTTCAAAATAAGCCGACCACTTTGAAGGGAATGTTCATGTTTATTTTCAAGTCTTTTTGGCACATGGCTTTAAAATTAGCAGTTCCAGAGCTGATCATGGGCTACATAAAGAGACACAAATCAAATCCAAGTGTAAGCATCTTTATGATGGTCAACTACATCGATCGAATGCACACAAAACCAAAACGTCAGCTGAAAACTAGTCATGCTGACATGATAGCAAAGCTATATTACTAAAAAAGCAATCGGGTGTTGGTATAAAGTATAAACGACATTAGTTCTCAACCCTGATAAAAAAAAAAAGTAACCCACCAAAAGTTTTGGTTGCCCTTTTGTTTTGCTTTCCTGGCTGTCTATAAAGTTGTTAGACAAGGTTGACATATTTTACTTTTATGCACCAAATCTTCAATCACACTTAAAATGTATTGCATGAAATCCGATGAACCAAATCTGAAAGCTATTCAAATCTGAAAATGCTTTGACCATTGCTCACACACTGATGTGCGTGTTTATAGAGCAATTTTTAGGAGGTGAAAAAAATGGGGTGCTGTATTTAATAGTATTTGTGTCAAAACGTCACTTGTCTGTGTAATAGTGATTTATTGTCCTCCCTTTGCATCATGGTAAAAATGAGAGTTAGTGACTAACAGCATAACCGTGTACGATATAAATACAATTAATTTCTTATCCTATTGTGGAATAGCTGTGAATGCAAAGCAAACCATTTTGACAAAAACAAACATGAGCGTTCAGCTCCTTTGACTGGCCTTTCATAAGAACCCAACACAGATGGTGGGCATGGGATGAAATGTGAAAGAAGAGGGAGGGTGTGTGAGAGAGCAGGTGTGAGGATGGATCAGTTAAGCTGGTAGCGAGTAGGTGGCTGGGTCTAGGATAAGTGCATTTGTATAGAGAGAGTCAGGTGATCTTCGAGGAGAAACGCCTATTACCCGGAATGGACAAACCAAAACCAAAGCAATGTGCTGACCAACCTGACAATGATCAGCCATACCATGTTCTTTCTTCAGCAAATCTAATATCTTTTGATGCAGTCAAACATTAAATTTAGTTTATGAGCCTTTGGTTGTTTTCTCTTTTTTTTTTTTAATGTTCATGTACTGTGGTCGATCAAACCAGTGCTGAATACACGTCTTTTACGTGACAGCTGAAATACTTTGGCCGTGCTGTCCTCATTGTCGTGTAGATTAATCGAATCATCATATTGGGTAAACTGCTACAGCGCCGAATTGATTGTACAGAGACTTCTTTTCAAGCCCAGTTTGAAATGGATGTCCCGTGCAACATTAAATCATTCAGTTTTACTGATTGCTTACACAAAAAAAGACTCGAGAAAGATGTTGGAGCTGTTCTGCTGGACATGTTATTTCAATCTCGATAATAGTTTCCACCCAGTTTTACAAGTGAAAGCTTCGGTAATGTCTTGAGACCGAAACATAAGTCAGTAAATAGCTTTGCTAATCAGCAACAGCCTCTGCTAAAACAAATGGTAGAATTCAGGAAATGATTTCATCCATATCATTTGACAGGATTTTGTGAGGAGTTGAAACATTAGAGATTTTCTGGTTTGGGGCTCATGTTAAAATATTACATTGCCGCTGCATAACCGCTTCAGACAGTGTTTCACTTTCCTCTTCTTTGCATTTTACATAGTTTTTGAGGATGCACTGCAAAATACAGAACTTTACAGTTAGCTCTCGCTCCATCATCCCCTTATTCAACACATTAGATAAATCAGAATGCTGTTTATTCTGTTTATTCTAATGTTAATGCTACTTCTGAGGTATGACACATAAATACATAAGAGTATGAAGGAGAAAAAAATGAATCTATAGCCATTAGCGCTACAGTGCAACTTGCAGTTGCCTCGTTTCCAGCTAAATCCAACCTAAAGTATGTACTTTTTACTGTAAATACGTGGTTTCATCATTTCTGACAGTTATATAGTAAGATATTGACCTCATTCGTCATTAGGGGCCCGCAGTCTTGAATTACTTGAGGAATGAATTTGACTAATCAAACTGACTTTGGTACAATGTTTTGTCAACAATGTCTGTAGCTGTTCCATGCTGAATCTCATGAACAGCCTTAGATTTGCTTTGTTTTTACTTTCAGTAATATTTTTTTTCTGGAAAACCCAGTGAAAAACTACACCCCTGAGATTTTGGGTGTAGAAGGGCAAGATGCCAAGGACATTCCAAGGAACAAATGGTAAAAAAAATATTTTCAATGCAACCTGGTCCTTGAGATATGAACAAAAACATGAATGCCTTATTGTGCATCAAGTGCATCTGTGTCCCCCAATTGCCAATCTACAGGCGAAAAAAACTTTTTTTCCTTTGGTAGGTGTCTCAATTTTCTGTGAAACTATGCCTGATTTTCCTGCTGAAATGGATTTAGAATAGAATGAGGGTGATGAATCACCACCTCTTTTGATCTAAAATCCGGCAGTGCCATCGAAAAAACACTTGTTTGATTGGGTTGATATCCAATGACTGTGATGGTCATTACATGAACCACATCAAACTATTCAGTCACACCCTGCATCTGGAGGATGGCTCAATTTTCCTTTTCCTTTCTTCACTCATTGTCTTCAGTCGATATGCATTACGAACTCTGGGAAAGTGCAAGACTCAACGATGTCTTTTCAAATCAATGTCACACACCAGAGCCTTCAGGGATTTTGAATACACAAATGAACTGAATTGAGGCATTGTGCCTACGATTTTCGGGGTTGTTTTGCTTCTCTGTTTTTCGGTTCTTGCAGTTTTTTGGGGGTTTGTTTGTTTTTGTTTTTCTCGTGAAGTTTCCAAAGCTGCTCTGCAGTTTTCCTGTCAAACTTCACATACCTTTTCAAGGATATAACATTTTTATCGGGCGTTCCCTTAGCAGGTCGATGAGTCGATAAGTGAATTTTACTTTGCCATCAAACATTTTCATTGAAGGGGCGACTACCAATAAATATCACAGTTTCCATTCAAAATATAATCAGAAATTAGAAGCTGCTCTATTCAGAGGCAGAGAAACTGAGATTTGAAGGCAGATGACAGGTTTGTCAATGAATACTAATTCGGAAACTTGTGAATTTATACAGCATATGATAATAACGGTAACCAAATCTGCAAACTGAGGGAGAAATATGAGACCTCCCATCCCCTTTCCCTGCATCCGAGCCCATGGTCATTATTGCCCTCCAGGCTGTTTTATCATCTCTATAAATCTCTCGAGGCTCAGATGCAGCATAATGAGGAGACCTGCAAGGCCGTCAACCTGAGACTCTGACCCCCATTGACAGAAAAGGGTGGCGAGAGGCAGACAGGGATGATGAGGACAAAAAAAAAAAAAAAAAAAAAAAAAAAAAAAAAAAAAAAGGGGGTTCCACAAGAAGTGGACACGCACAAACCACCCACTCTCAAAAAAAGACTTTGAGCCGGAGGAGGAATCTCTCCCCTCCCCACCAGAAAAAATTTATTTATTTAAAAAAAAAAAA
>CAAKHD010008449.1:0-13012 GCA_901007705.1 Fistularia tabacaria
CCTCTCCCGCACTCACCCGCCCACCCACCCACGCACTCACACGCACACACGCTCACTCACACACAAACACACACACACACACACACACACACACACACAAGCACACACACACACACACAAACAGCCGCACGCCGCTGGGTTTTATCTGCAGGTCAAACTCCCTGCGGCGTTCAGCTCCTCCACTTCCTCCATGGTCAAACACACACACACACACACACACACACACACACACACACACGGAGACACAGAGTCTGACCCTTGACCTGATGCAGGTCAAGAAGGTGTTTAGATCAAACCTCGTGTCCCTCCTGAGAACATGGAGTCACCTGGTTTGTGGTTCCTCCTTGAGATGATTGAAGCGCACAGATCGTCCCAATGCCTTCACTGGTCTGGAGCTTCAGAATAAATCCATCCTGCTATTGATCATTGATTGGAGTAATGGATCCAGGATCTCCTCCATCCCCCAGAGAGTGGGTGAAGGTTTCTGCTCTCCTCCCTCGTTAAGGAAGAAGCTGCTCTGTTCCACAGGTTCCTTCTTTTCCTCAGAACCAACATCAGATGTTCTTCTCTCAGACCTGGTCTCTCCGACCAACCGAAGGGCTGCTTCTTTTGCTGCTGGGTTTAAAGCCTGTGAGGAAGAAGAGTTCTACCTCTGATCTCCACCCCCATGTTGGAACCTCTGGTCCCCTCCAGCTGCAGAACCCTGAAGGAACTGTTCCACTGACCTGAAAGGAGCACCTGATTGTACCCTTTATATGGGTATTGTGTGTGTGCGTGTGTGTGTGTGTGTGTGTGTGTGTGTGTTTGTGTGTGTGTGTGTGTGTGTGTGCTAATGTGATTATTTCTTCTACTGATTAGATTAAAATATGGAGACCTGTCTCCCAGGAAGGACCTGGGTCTCCAGTATGGACCTTCTTGCGGTCGATTTCAGCTGGACAAACCCTTCTCAGATGTTCCAGTCCAGGAGGAGACCTGAAGTCCAACTTCAGCTCCTTCAGGCTGAACCCAGGAACGTGTTTGCTGAGAGGGAGGAGGCTGCGGGTCTGGGGAGGAGCAGGGGTACGGAGGGTGGGGGTGGGTGGGGGTAAGAGGGCGTGGGGGTGAGGGGCAGGGGCAGGGGAGGCGGGCAGCAGCCCCCCCCCCAGCCCATTGTTGCCGCGGAGCCGCAGAGCAGAGCAGCAGGCTGCGGTGAAGGACGCACCGACCCCTCCGGCCCCTCGTCCCGTTGAAGAGCCGCTCCGGAACCAGCGCCTCCCGGTCGGAGCTCCGGGCCGGACGAACGAACGAAACCGACGGTTCTGCGTCCGGACGCGGCGGCCGAACAGGAAGCGAACTCCGAACCGCGGGCTCTTCTCCCGCGACCCGCCGACGAGCGTCCGCACGCGGTTCCCGGAGAGGATCCGGAGCCGAACCCAGGACCGGACCCGGACCCAGATCCGAACCCGGGACCGGACCCGGAGCGAGCGCGGTCCGCCCGGGAGTCCCCGCATGGATCTAACGACCTGAACCGGCGGACGCCGTCGACGTCGCCCCGGAGACCGCGGCTCTCTGAGCCCGACGCTGCCGGTTCGGTTCCTGCCGCCGGTCCGAGTCCGATGGATCGATAACGTTTTTTTTTCTCCGGATGAAACGGATCACAGACGGGTTCTGACGGGGGGTCGTCTGGACTTTAACCTCCACATGAGGACACCGGCGGCCGGTCGTGTCGTGGACGTGGAGTGACTTCCTGCGTGGAGGACCGGGAGGAAAGGTGGGTCAAACTTCAACTCCGAACCAAAACTGGACCGAAACCGATTCAGAGAACAAAATCGAACTGACCGGTTCGTCCGCCGTGGAGCCATATATAATGAGAATAATCATAATAATAATAATAATCATAATTATTATTATTATTGTTTGTTGTGAAAATTATCAGCCCGGTGGGACGGAGTACAGAAGAGTGGAGGTTTGATTTTCTGGACCTTCACGCAGGTCCGAACCTGGTTCCGGACCGCTTCGATTTGGTTCTGTGTTAGAATCGAAAGACGCGGCTTGCCCGGCGGCTCGGGTGCCGAAGCCCCGTGGGTCCGTCGGAGTGACAGCGAGAAGTCACTGCGTGGGTTCGGGTGAAGGAAACACGGCGTGAGAGAGGAGGCGTCTGCGGCTGCGCAGTGGCGACTTCAGATCCAGTCTTTAATTGAGGGAGAATGCGGTTCATTCAGTAACGCAGTTCGGTGTGTGTGTGTGTTTGTGCGTGTGCTTGTGTGTGTGTGCGTGTGGGCGCGGCCTGCACGCATGCAGCGCACGCACCACACTCTGGCGCCTGCCGTCCAGACTGGCAGCAGAAAAGCTCCCTCTTCTCCTCTGGAGCTCCCTCAGCCGTGAGCTTCTCCTCCCGAGGAGCTTCTTCTCCACGCTGGAGGTTGGTTTGCAAACCGTAGCCACGCTGAAAGTTTCAACTCATTCTTTGGTGAACCTGTTGATCATTATCTGATCGATGGAGACTCCGAGCGGAAGGCTCTGTCTCCTTGGGCTGCGGACCTTCTCGCTTTCCTTTCTGTGGACATGATTGGTCCTCAAAGGGCTCGCTGGTCCCTCCTCGTCGGAACCCGGGTTCTCAGGGGGTTCTGAGCTCCAGAGGGTCCGGGTCGTCTCCTGCTCTGCTGAAGAATAAGGACCTTCGACAAGATCTGCTGATTCCGTGGGCCAGTCATGGCTAAATCTCCTCGGGGTTTCTCCTGGAGGTCCGGGTTCAGGCAGCTGCTTGGTTCCAAGCTGAAGTGGAGCTCCTGGTTCTTAGAACTGCTGCTCTTTGCTCGGTTTCAGCTGGAAGTTCACGTCTTTACCTTCTCTCCTTTGCAGGATCCATACTTCCAGACTTGAATTCCGTGGATTCCAGGACGTCCCATGCTAGGACCTGGAGCGTGAGGCCACTTCAACCTCAGAACCACCACACACACACACACACACACACACACACACACACACACACACACACACACACACACACACGCACACACGCACACACACACACACACCTCATCATCTGTGTCCTCTCTGTGTTCTGCCTTCGTGTGGGAACTGCATGACACCCCTTCTCATGTAAACGCCTCCAGGAAAAATATATGTGTATATTTTTCCTGCGTACATTTCCATGAAGAGATGCCAGCACTTTATTACGTTTAATTTTTCAAAATACATTATACAAAACCTACAATTGTGGCTCAGTAAAGCCGCAGTAGCAGGTGATGAAACTTGCACAGCATCGCGTCTTATCCAGCTGCCCGTGGGTGTAGAAAGCAGTACAAGAGACTTTGAGCTTTCATTAACTTTATGTAGCATTTGTACAGTTTTTTTTCCTAAGTAAAGCATTTCTCACAAACAAGTGCTCTAAGTTGTTGTACTGCCCCTGTCATATTCATTTGCATTTGTTTGAATTTTCTTTTTTTACACTGCAATGTGAACTTGTCTCTGAACACAGCGCACAGCGATTGACTCCTCCTCATACATGCATACGTATGGGTGGGGGGGCTCAATCGCTTGGTGAATCATCTGCAAGTACGGCTTCTCCACCCGACACGTAATTGCACAAAAGCGATTGGGTAACACCTGCGCTTCTTCCTACAGGTAGAGAATACGAAGGCTACCAGCCGTTGTGGTTCCACCAAAGGAGGGACTCGGTCACCGGGGAGACGAGCTTCGTTTACAAGGGGGGATACTGGGAGGCCAAGGAGAGACAAGACTGGAGCATGTGTCCCGATATATTCTAACCCAGGAACTGACCCCTGGACCACTCCCGACTTCATCACACGGAGAATCAGCACTGCCTCTGTTCCTTAAACACTGAGGCGTAGCGAGCTAAAAAGGCACCACATGGAGCTCCGCGTGCACATGAGAGTGTGTTCGATGTCACACAGTCTCATAATACATTGTACCTCCAAATGTACACTCTCACTTGGTTTTACAATTGGGAATACAAAGGAGCATCCCCTCGGTAGTTGTTTCGACTCTGACAGCGATGACATCGTATGAGGAGTGTGTTGGAGGTTGTAAGACCAGCCTGAGATCAGGTGCTCCATGAATGCTACCTCCAATGCACTTTTTCCTGTCTTCAGCCCATTAATGACTGGACAGAAATCCTTATCTAAGCAGCTCACAGGGACAAATAAACACAGCCAAACGTACAAATAAAACAGTGTTGAATACGCTTCTCAGTACTCCAGTGAGTCCTCAGGATTGGGATTGAGGCAGGCCCTACTTTATAAGTCTTAAATTTTTTTCTTCTCATTATTTTTATGGGAATGGCTTTGAGTGCTCATTATTGCCCCTTTTAGTTGATCTACAACATTTATATTTTAGAAACTAAATATATCGTTTCATTTGCCGTCAATGGAGGAGCCTTACACTATTCAAACTCAAATAAAGCATACATTTGAAACAATTTTGGGCAAAAATTGTAACACCACAATGAATTTGTCAAAAATATCATTTTTGAAATTACCCCTGTGCAAAATCTGTTTTCATTTCATGTCTGCAAGTAAGAAATAAAACCCCGCCTGCAACAGATCCTGTCACTGTCAAATTAAAGGGATGAATAACGTTTCATGCTAATGAGACAAGGTTTTACAGCAAATTTCATGTCTATATTTTTATTTAGCATACTTTTGCACTTCATTTCGAGATGTGCTAAACATTTCTTTTATTTGAAACCCTTTCTAGCATATTGATCGTAAGTGAGAATTAATTTGGGCAATTGATGTTCTTCAATAGCGGAGGCCGCTTTATCTGTATTAGTTAAGTATGCTGCAACAAAGAAATATCCTTAATCTTACATCAACGTTCGCATATACGCAATCAGTCTGTCACGAAAGTCAGCCAAACTCAGATCTCTGAGATAAAGGTGGCTCATTTTCATATCTAAAGTATGAATAGCCTCAACTCCTGTGCTCCAGTCCATATCAGACACCTGCTTCAGACATTCTACATTTGTGATTTTCGAAAAAAACAGAACGACTAAGTCTCAACTCCCGTTTAATCCAGAGTGCAACATTAACATTTCAGATATCCATATCACTCTGAAAGGAATCCTCATCAGAGACATGGAATAGCACTTTTTCACTGTGGTTGACCATAGGTTAGTACATATCTTTGTGTTGATGTTGAGAAACTGTACTCTGTTCTCGTACTTTACCGTGTCCTTTGGTGCTCTGCCATGGCAACGCATATTCTGTGACATACCGTATCCATATCCATACATCGGTTATGACAGATCTTAAAGAATAGGATCTCTCCATCCGATTACTTGTCATTTAGTGAAACCCACCTAGTAGATGTAGGGAGACTCCTGTAGTGCACTAGCTCCAGCGCCTCCATCCGTCTCTAGTTTATAGTTCAGGTGTTTCCAGAGGGACGATGTGAGACTGGAGCGGTTTCTCTCGAGTCCAGAGTGGCTTCGTCTGACAGAAGGTCAGAGGTCGTCGAAACACACAGGGCTGGTTCCTGTCGCGCGCCACTGTGCAGTCAGCTTTAGCCACAGAGGCCTTTCTCAGCCACCACTCCAGGCTCACCCCAGCTCACACATGTTTGTACGCTGATCTGGAATCAGCTCCTGAAGGTACACTCAGTCTTTTTGCCTTGAATCGACTGAACAAGGGAAACAGTCCCCTGCACTACACATCTACAGTGACATGTTTTGAAAACTAGTCGATATTTTTTTGTAATTATTGTTAGGAATGTAGAATTCAAGGCTGGAGTAATGTATCTTCTGTCTAGTCTATTTGTGTGAATATTTTGTGATAAGAGAATGATATTGTAAAATGAAGAATAATTATCCTAATCTGAGAGGTAATTTATCTGTACAGTGTAGTTCTAATCTGAAAAATCAGTTGAATGATACTAATGATTTGCTGTAACTTTTCTTGAGATTGATTCTGTAAAGATGGATATTAACACTGAGGTACTCCTAATTTGGCTGCTCATTTCATGCTTAGTATTTTCAGAAAATCTGATAATAGCTTTTTTCTGAACAGAGTGATTGATGGCACCTCAGTAAACATACGTCAGTACATGTGGCTCCTAGCATATGCAGCTCCTAAGGATGTGGAAAAATTGACACACACACACACACACACACACACACACACACACACACACACGGTGGGAAACATTTAACTGATAGAGGGTGGCGGGCAGCGGTGTTTTCACAGTTATCCTAGCTCTGTCTACGGTTTTAAAAAAAGAAGAATCTTATTACTCACACATCTAATGTCCAGCAATTGACTGATTATCATATCTGCCAATAAATAGTCTCTCGCATTAGAAGCCTTAAAACTGCAACTCAGCATTTTGATTACTTGGTAATTGTGTGGATTAAAAAGTGTGATATTTAGAAGTACTGTATGCAGATCTGGACAGTGTGAAGCTTGCTGTCTTTTCTCCTGACCGAAGCTTTAAATGTAACACAAAATCTGCCCCAAACGTTCGGCAGGAAGGTGCACTTCTTCGCTTTTTCCCGTGCTGCTTATATTTCCTTCTTGTCTTTTCCCATCACATGAAACACACACACACTTCTGGGAGTATAAACGTCAGCTACGGGCTGATGTATATGTAGACTTTAAATCTTGTCAGTCTTATTTGACATTAACGGTTTTTTGATCATCACTGTAAAGTTTTTTTTTTTTTAATCATGTACAGTCATATTTGATGGAACTCAGATTGTACAAACAAACCCAATTCCTCACTGAAATTGAAGTTTCCAAGAGATTTACATTTTTTTTAGATTATTTTATATTTTAACAAATGTTATATTTTAGATGAAAATGGAAAGCACGTCCTATATTTACTCGACACTGTATATTTCCAAATAATGAGACCTCAGTTCTTGATGGTGAGAACCTGTACAGTATCAGTCTGTAGCAATAACGCAGTGAGGGGTGGGTTTGTTCATCTGTGGCTGTTTTTGCTTTAAACAAAACAATTGTCTGCCTCATGCAGAAAGGGAAATTTAAAAAAAAAAAAAACAACCAAAGGGTATGTGGCGAGTGTACTGTAGATTAAATATCCTCTTCATCCGCCTTCACCTTTTCAAAGGCATTCACTGTCAGTTAATCCCCACAGTGTTTCTCTCACCTCTCACCCAATTATCAACTCACTTTGGTGTGACATTTTATCTAGCTTTAATTTTTTATGCTTGTTTTCTTCTCTAATATACAATTTTCTCATGGGTGCCATTACTCTCATGTATCCATACTGTTTGCGTGCATTATGTGAAGGGTGTGTGTATTTGTGCGTGTGTGGCTCACATTTCTTCTCAGTCACTGCTGCTTGAGCTCTGAGAGATTTTGGAGTTCCAAATTATTATTTGTCTTGCCTTGTCTAAGTTGAGTCCTGCTTCTTTTCGAACTGCCACTTTTGGTTTTGTTATGAGGTGAAACCATTGAAGTCATGAGACACAACAGCAGCCTGGTACAAGAGGTCAATGGTACATGACCCCCCCCTTGACTGCTCTTACTCTCCAAAACGCTGGTGAAAGCATTCATGTGAAAGATTTGATGGAAATTTTGCTTTTCTTTTTTCAAACTGCAGATTGTTTTTTCTCCTCTTTCATTTATATTCTTAGCATTAATGAAACAACCGAGACACAGCAATGGGAAAAACAAGATAATAAAGATATTGTTGACACTGGATATGTCTGATGTATTTATTTATTGGACATTATTTATTTGTTTTATTTGACAGCTCTTTGTTAAATAATATTGACAAGTATTCAATATTATCAGAAATGCTTCGATTCGAAGTTAATTAATGTAGTTATTTGCAAATGTATTATAAAATGTCTTATAGGAAGATATTGAATAGTCACGTCGAACATTGTTGACTGTATCCTAAACATGGCGTCACGTGACCACCGGATGTCCGAAACACAAATTACAGTTGACATTTCCGGCGTGCGCGCGAGGATGTTGTGGACCCACAGCCATGGTTTCCGTGGCGACAGAAACGCCGCCGTCAACCCCGGCTCCGCGTCCACATCTCCAGACCCGCACAAACTCCGCTTCTGAAAGTTTAAAAGAGGAAAAAAGACACAACTTAACTTCTGGTGAGCTCTGAAATATTACCCTCTCCCTATCTCTCTCTCTGTATACATACAGTTTGTAAAAACTTTCTAAATTAACGTATTCTGTCACTCGTGAGCACTCATGCCTTTCAAAGGCGCTTAGCTAACATGCTAAAAGTTGAAAGGAGAATCTCTGTCCCATGGGAGTCTAAAAGTTTTCTAACATTTTTTTGCTTGATGGTCATTTTGCGATTGGAAGGGGTCAGAAAGCCACAGGGAGTTTATAGAATGATAAGAACAACAACCAAAATTGTCTTGGTTACCAGGACGACAGGGCAACATAAACCCCCCACCCTCTATTGGTGCCCAGTCAGCTCCCAGGCAGGTGAATATCAGTCCGAGGCTCGGACTGTTTTTCTTTGTACAGATGACATGAGAGATGACAGAGCAGAGACAGGTGATGTGGAATTTACACCCATTCATTCAAAATAAAATAATACACTGTCCAAAAACCCTGAATCCCATCTTTGCTTCTTTCTCACCTTGCAGAACTAAATAACACCAGTGATGATTTAGACTGAACCATCCACCAGGCAACCTGGACCACTCTGACATCCTACTTAAAACCACCAATGCTAAGCTCGGGAGGCTGCAGGTGTGCAGCTATTCTCTCGATCTCAGCCTAACTTGCAGTGAGAAGATGCAAAATTCATTGTTGGGCAAAAACAGAATGACAGACGTGTGCAGCTCCAGCAACACATAGGTCAGGGGATATCTAGAGATCACATCTCTGCTTGTATAGATAATATTATCGATGAAGATTTCAAAAATCTTCAGTGCAGTTTTCAGTGATGATCTGTGTCTGCGATCTGCCCGGCACCTTTCAGTTGGATTCAAATTTGGAGTAAAGACGTGGGCCTGAACAGCACCTCCCAGACCACTGACTCCCACGTTTTTTGATCATTTAACACACATCCCGACAATGAGCCGAACGTCAGGTAATAATAAAGCACTTTTAAGCACCTTAATTTACCCTTATGGTAAAAAAAGGGGCACCTGTCAGTTTGATTCAAAGATAATAAACTTCTCAGCAAAGTGTTACTTCTGTTCCCTTTTTGATTGCATTAATTAACTTGAAATCATCACGAAATTACTCGTCATTCCGTTCCTGCTCCTCCCTGACCCTGAGGATGTTCTATGGCCGTTTCATGATTTCATGTCTTCTCTGTGCTCTCCAGGATTCAGCACTCTCTCCCCGGAGGGATTTGTCTCACACAGAGATATAAAACTGAGATCTGATACAACAACAAGTGACAAAGAGGAAATAGAGTCACAGAAGGAACAGGTTCGCTGTAGGCTAGAGAGGCTTCTCGGAGTCTCCTGTAAGGAAAAAAAAATATCAGGAGAAGCCCATCCTACCTCTGAGAGTATCTGCACTGAAGACTTTGCCAGTTGTTTCAGAGAGGCGATGATAGAATTGTCAGAAGAGAGCATGCTTGAGCTTGACGAAGAGGCAGGAGCCGCAAGGAAGATGATGTCTGACAGTGGCACTCGCCAGGATGAACAAAACAGACCAAATGTTCTCAGTATCTCACCAGTGACAAATGGGGGAGTCAGTGACAACAAAGAGAACTCACTTTACAAGTCAGGTCAAAGAAAGCAGGTGGTAAGACGCCTTTTTGGCTGCTCTGTAGCCAAGAGGTCGAATAGGTGTGAGGAAGAAGCTGCAGGACAAAGATACACAGCATCATGTGATCTCAGTGATGAAGACTGCAGTGAGTACAAGTCTAGTTCACTCTGTAAATAAAGAGGATGTGGTCGTGTTATATTGGCTGATTATTCATGATAGTTTCTACAAGCAGAGATCACGAGACAATGTTTTTATTTACTGTTTGTCCGTGTCTATGTTAGAATGCCTTGTAAGTTATTCCAATTCAAAATGTCCCATTGAACATGAACACTTCCTCTCAGACAAACAGCGCGTTGGAATTCATTCTTTCATCGAATCTAATGTACAGAATGTTGAGCTTTCCAAATCCGTCAAGAAAAGGATTCATCAGGGACATGGAAACACTGAATTGCCAAAAAATAAATACGCATGATGCTTCTTTTCATGTCTGGTCCAGCCCTTAACAATTTGCTATTGCTAGGCTTCTGCCTCCATTTGACATTTCTTTCAATGCTACTCTGATGGAGCAATTCTAAACTGTACAGTCGTTCGTATATTACCTCTTCTCCAATCCATTCCATTGGTGATTTGTAAAAATGCTGTAGGGCTTGAATACTCTGCTCTCACCTTTGACTGTTCTTTGTATTAAAGCTCTGATAAACCTTTGGTTTTCTCTATTTCAGCTGTTGACAATACAGATGTTGCCATAGAACGTGAACAGACGAAGCATAACAACAGCAATTGTCTTACAGCCGAGTGTTTGGCAGGTACCAAATACAGCTCAGCACAGCCTCAATGAAGTGTCATGGAAACTATTCAGTAAAAGAGCATTTTTTTTCTTTTAAAGGAGTTCCTTTGTGGAATTTTGACACCTTTTCCTTCGATTGTGACCTTGATTCAGTTTGTACAGAGCAAATAAGGGAGCACCTCTGCAGGAGGCCAGGTAAAGTCTGGTGTTTGTTAAATTTCAAAATAAAACAACAAAAAAAAGAAATAATTCTGATCTTACACTCATTTTACCCATATGACGCCCTAATTTGACATTACGTCATATAGATCCACAGTATTTGTGTTACTGTAAGGTTTTGTAAACAAGTCTTCAGTGTGAAAGATACATGCATGAGGGTTAAATATTGTTTTATTGCCAACATCAATAATAAAATACAGCCCTATAATGGTTCTGTCTTGTTGAACCAGTCAATAATATCCTCTGCATCAACGACAATTACCTTCAAACCCACACAGAAAGCAATATTCAGATGTTTTTTGGCACAGAAATGTAAAAATGATCCATCTTCAACAGATTTTCTTTGTTCCCAAAGTTCAGAGATCTGCTTGCGAAAATGCCAGATACAGGAGTTCTCCTCTCCGTGCAGAAATGTGCAGGTAAAACAAGAGGATGTTGTGAACATTTTTGAAATATCTTTCATTTGTTATTCATTTTTATTTATTCATTCCTTTTCTATAACCTGTTTTTTCATATCCCAGAGCTGTACGTTCTTTGTGTTGTGATGACAAAGATACAGATGGGGAAATAAATCCCAGGGGCAGAAGGAGAAGGCCAGAGAGGGTGCAGTCTGACTGGCTGACGATTAAAGACCATCTCTTTTTTCTCAGACAAGTGAGATCATGGCACATGGTGTATTTTAGTACAATGCATAGTTTCTAGCAGGACTCTTATATCCCCAACATCTTGTGGCTGTGTTTGTTTTGCTGTAGAAGTGTGAGAAAGAAGAGGAAGCACTGCGCTTAAGAAAGACTCATTTAACAGAGGTTGAACTCATTCTCTCTGAACTTCAGCTGAGAAGGAAGGTAAAGTGTTGCATACTAAGCTCTTGCTCAGAAAAATGTAAATACACCTTGCTAACACCCATTGTTTATGTTCCAGCACGCTTTGCAGGATCTGAAGCGGCTGACTGCAGAGACTGCAGAAATGGAGCAGGAGAAGCGCCATCTGGAGTCATCTCTGAAAGACAGCAAGGCAGAGAGAGACTCGATGAGGTATAGAATCAACCTCTGAATGATTACAGTGCAAAGAGACTTTCATGAACCTGTTGTTAACAGTCATTACATAATGTGCGTTAGATGCCAGCTGCAGCAGCTGCAGAGGCAAAGGGAGTCCTGTCTCCATGAGGTTAGAGGAATCGAGAAGGAAATCGTAACTCTCAACCGACAAAGAAAAGCTCTAAAGGATGAATCTTCCACAGAGGTATGTAACCCCGGGCTGCTCGTCGATGTTTATTGTCCTCTTCATATGTTTCTGTCGTTGTAAACAGACGAACATCGTCGTGTCAGTGCTGGAGAGGCAGGAGCTGGAAAGACAGCTGGATGTTGCTAAAACACAACTCTTCACTGAAAAGCGACGTACAAGACAAAAACTCGAATCAATTCAAGAAGTATAGTATCAGCGACTTTCATTTTGACTCCCATCACAATATTTCACAAGAGTAAAATAAAAAAAACTGCAATGTGCAAAAGCAGATCGTGCATTCTGATTATTTTTTAATGTATTTTATGCAACAGAAATTGGATGAAACCCTTGAGGAGCTTCAGAGGGTCACAGAGGCCGAGAGCACTTTGAGGAGCAGAAATTCTTGTCTGGAGGAGAAACAGAAGCAGACTGAGGTGGAACCGTGTGCCATCATACTGTTTTCTGATTCTAGAAAAGGATTTGAGCTTTATTCAATATCTCCATCATCCATACAGCTTGCTTTGTTTTCTGTCAGGCTCTGGAGTGTCATGTACGTGAGCTGCTGAGTGAACTTGGGGAAAGCACGGTCAGAGTGGGTTCGCTGGAGAAAGTGTTGGCTCAGAGGGAGCGCAGGCTGCTGGATTTACAGGAACAGCATGGGGCTTTTCAAGCAGAGGGAGAAAAACTGAAGAGGGAGCTACAACTCTTGAAAGCAAATCACCACAAGGCTCTGAGTGAAGCCAGAGTGCAGGCACACGCAATAATGGTAACACTCTTTCTGCAATATAAAAGAGTACTGTGGGGTTGTATTCTTGTTGTTTAAGAAAATATGTTTTCAAATGTTGTTTGTTTCTATGTGTTTCAGGAGGATGCACTTCAAAAACAGAAGAAGAAATTACTTTTGGCCCAAGAGCAGCAAATCCAAGAGGTCACAAATGTATCTATCTATCTATCTATCTATCTATCTATCTATCTATCTATCTATCTATCTATCTATAGATAGATAGATAGATAATATATGTTTTTATTGTTGTTGTTAAGGGGGCTCGCTGTGGTTTCAATAATAATGATATAACACTCAACATGGCTGCTGTTTCCTCCAATGGACCCCCAAACT
>CAAKHD010008449.1:13032-29493 GCA_901007705.1 Fistularia tabacaria
CTTTTGGCACAAGAGCAGCAAATCCAAGAGGTCACAAATGTATCTATCCATCTATCTATCTATCTATCTATCTATCTATCTATCTATCTATCTATCTATCTATCTATCTATCTATCTATCTATCTATCTATCTATCTATCTATCTATCTATCTATCTATCTATCTATCTATCTATCTATCGCAAGAGCAGCTCTATCTATCTATCTATCTATAGATAGATAGATAGATAATATATGTTTTTATTGTTGTTGTTAAGGGGGCTCGCTGTGGTTTCAATAATAATGATATAACACTCAACATGGCTGCTGTTTCCTCCAATGGACCCACAAACTCAAGGGGTCTCCAAAGCTCCATTGTCCTTTTTAATGTATCAAAATACAATAAAAAAAAACATTTTTAAGAACTTTTTCGTGGGGCCTTATGTTGAATCATCTGCCACAGTGGTACAAACACTTCTGTGACTTCACACAACTGCTATGTTCTCACACAGGTTCAGAGATCACTGGAGGAGGAGAGGAGGTTGTGGGAGGCAGAGAAGGTGGAAGCCATGCGACTGCACCAGGTGTTACTGGAGGAGGACAAAAGAAGAAGCCTTGAAAGCACAAAGAGTGAGATGCAGCAAGAGAAGAGTAAAGCGCTGGCTCTTCAACTGAAAGTGGTGGAACTACAAACAGTAAGTTGAGCCATTATTATTAAAAACGCGTTGAATAAAAAAGAAAAGCACATCCTCATCTGTTCCTGTGCGATTTTCTTTCCTACCAGAGAGTGCAGGAGCTGGAGAAGGAAGGCTGTGCAAAGCAGAGAGAGCAAGAATCTTTGGTCTGTGTGATTCACGAGTCCCTGAAGGAGGAGCACCAGGCTGAGCTGGAGCAGCTCCAGAAACACATGGCCCAGGTACGAACATACATTTGCAATGTACATCAAGGCATGTGGCGTGGAGGAAAGCTAACGCAGGCTGGTCTGTGGTGATAGGAGAGTCAGAAGACTGCGCTGCAGCTTGAGCAGGAAAACAAAGAGGCAAACAGGCTCCGGGAAATTCTAGAAAAGAGGGAGATCATCCATATGGAGGTCAGAGTGGAGCAGGAACAGCAGCTCAGGCGCTGGAGTCAGGAACTGCAGGCGGAGTGTCAACATCTACACCTCTTACTGGAGCAGAACCCAACTGTACACAGTACCTTCCAGCTCCCTCCCTGGTATACCTTCCCTCTGGTTTAGAAAGAAGTGAATTGCCACCATTGAGAGTATTTACTTATCCATTTTGTTTTGTCTCTCTCACTGATAAATCTTAATTCCACAGCTCCACCATAGGTGATGCACTCACAAACCTGGGAACTCTGAGAGACCAGTTAAAGGAGCTGATAAACCATCTGCAGTATGAACTTGATTCCCAAAAACATAAAACTGAGCAGCTGAGCAGAGACAAAGTACGGTTTCATAGACTGAACATAAAAAGAGTGCTTGCTGTGTTTGCAAATACTGAGCTAGTCATCATTAGATCTTCAATACCTGCAGGTTCATATGTGCTTCTTTTTCTGTTCATTAACAGGAACGAGAATTAAGCCTTCAGAGGCAGCAGTTGATGATGCAACGAGACAAAGAACTGGAATCCCTGAAGGAACGTCTCATTCAGGTTTGAACTCGAGGCTGAGCAAAAAAAATCAAAACACACTCATTACTGCGCAACAGGAAGAGGATGTCATGTTTATCCAGGAGCACATAGAGGAGCTGTGCAGTCCGAAATGGGCGCACGTGTGCGACAGAGATGGTGAGTGGAGGCGAGTGGAGGCATTACTTTGCAAGCAGCTGGAAGCCAAAGACACGGAGCTCAGGCGGCTTGAGAGGGACATGGCTCAGTGGAAGGAGCAGACTGCAGCTCAGCTTGCATGGAGGTTCGAAGAAGGGTTGAACACTGAGCTGGAAAGGTAAAATACTCCGTATAAAGACAGCATCTCTGAAACTAAGCATTCATAGATGTTTCTGCTCAGTCACCACAAATCCAGCTTGCTCTTCCTTACTAAAGAACGCACAAATGAATACAATGTGTTTACACAATTAATGGATTAAGGTTTCTTGCCGTTCCACAGGTGCAAGACATTGTTATTAAGAGGAAGGTAACTGGTTTCTGTGTCTCTTGAGACTAGATGACCTACTAACCAACTGTCTGTCCTAACAAGCATGATCTCCTCTTCGCTCATCACTGCACAACGCTCTGTAGCCTAAATATGTAACATTTAGCCTTACACGTCAATCAAAACTCTCTTGAGGTGATGAATGACAATAATGTTTGTTTGTTTTTTATCAGAAAGATATCAAAGTCACAGGAGGAGACGCCAGAGAGGAAAGAGCTTCTCGACCAGGTCAATGAGCATGAGCACCAAACATTTATCGTAAACTGAGGATGCTAATAACCCCTTGGAAAAATAAATCTCCTTTCGCTTTGCTCCCATCAGGATGCTCAGAAATGTGGGTGCTCTGCCTTCGTTTCTGCTGCTGCCTCCCGCCATTCCTCCGATATAGCCTCATTGAAACTTCTGCATTACCTCCAGCGAACTGTCAAGCAGCTGCGTGTCAAAAACGAGAGCTGGAGCCCGTCGGCGTCAAAGACATTTCCTTCAGATTTGTCACCCTGTCTTCCTTCAGTGAGTGTTTTTTCTCATAGCGGGATGCTTTTGAAAGTTAATTTGTCTGTTCCTCAGAATTACAAAAATCTGTATTTTAGCAATTACTTTGTTTGCAAGCGCTTTTCAATTTTTATCAATATCTTGGTACATTTAAAAAAGTTTAATTTTCGCTTTTTGATCTTGTTTTAATGTCAATTAACAAAGCGTTTCCTTCACAGTCCAAACATGATGGCTGGGATCCAAGCACTCAGCCATAACAACAGTCTCAAGCTAATTTGAATATGAGTGTGTTAATTTACACACACACACACACACACACACACACACACACACACACACACACACACACACACACACACACACACACACACACACACATGCCTGCGCACATACATGCATGCTGCAGTTGAATGACAATCAGACAAAAAAAGCATGTCATGTCAGACATTAAAATCCCCAGCATGACCAAACCCAATTCTTTCTTATTTGTTGTTTTTTTTTGTTTTTAAGTCATTGCTAGCTTAACATGCATCAGAGACCAAAAAATGCAGATGAAGGTACTAAAGAAGTCTAAACAAGAGGTGAAGGAAGCAGAATTGCAGCAAGGTGTCAAACCCTCCGTGTGCTGAATCAGAAGTTGAAATAGTAACAAGCCGCATGTGTGTTCCTGTGTGTGTGTGCATGACAGATCATTTCACGTCACACAACGTCGATTCGCAGACGGCCCTACTAGTACCTCTCTGACCCGCTGTCGACAGAAGCGGCAACCTCAAAATCAAATTACGTTAGGAGTCCGGGGGGGGATGGTGGTGGTGGTGGATATGTTTATGCAGTCGACAAATAAAACACAGTAGTGTCGAAATGCACTAGATGTCGTCGACAAATGTGCAGTGGATGTTGAATGCCTTAAAATACAGAAATAAAGATAGAATTCACTCATTAATGCTTTGCTTGATTAATATTCATTAATTCAATATCTGTCAGATGACATGGTGTCTTTTGACATACTTCACAGTGATGCACATATTATTAATACGTGTGTGTGTGTGTGTGTGTGTGTGTGTGTGTGTGTGTGTGTGTGTGTGTGCGTGTTTCTGTGTGAGTCATGTCTAAAGCCATGTCTCTAGATTATCCCTCGAAGGCCTGAGAGCCACTGTGGAAGCGCATTGGGTTTGGACAAATTGTCCTTCATCAAAGAACAGATACAGTAAGCGGTGGGGGATATTCCTGCATTACTTTTCAGTCGATAAACAATAATTATTGTTTTAAAAGTTGTTTTACAGACCGCTGTACTGTTATTTTGATAATAATGATAATAATGATAATAATAATAATAATAATAATAATAATAATAATGTACAGACCGCTTATTCGAAAAGCGCTAAGTACATACCAAGCGTCACTTTATGCAGTTCATCCAATTATTTCCCCCCAGTGCTTTCTTGGTATGTTGGTTATTTTCATACGGAGGCGAAGAGAATAGCAAACACAACGATTATAATTGGGATGCTCTGCAAACTCTAAAAATGTGAATTTATGGTTATTTATTTGTTTCGGACAAATTGTTGCATGGAGAAAACACATCATGAGTAAGTGAACGCAGAAACCGGGATGGGGTTTCTGCCAGCAGGTGTTAAATCTGCGCGGTTTTATTATGCACTATTTCTCGTGAAAGGCCGGAGACTAGGAGGATCAGATCTGGAGTGCTTTAAAAAGCCCGTCATTTATCTGCCCCCGTCCCGCGCAGCTGTACAAACTTCTGGGGCCGTGCACAAACAGGTCAGCCATCATGAAAGAAGATGTGTGGCAACCGGGATGAAAAGAGAGTGGTACGAAGGCCACCGATTAAATTCCAATTTGCCACTGCTGTGCTAAATGGAGGGAGGAAAAGTTATACCACAATATTAGGATATCTAAATGCATTAAAAAGTGGTACGAAGCAAAATTCATTTAACCTTGCCAATTTCATGTACAAATTATAATATGTTACATATCATATTAATACACAATAAGAGGAAGATTAATATACAATAAGATAAAGTAAAATAAAAATGCTAATTTAAAGGGGGAACAAAAATTGTGTTTATCGGCTTAGTGCATTCAATGTAGACATTATGTATCAGACAGTTTCACGTTATGCTTTCTTATACTGAACACAGAGCAACATTCGTTGACCAACACAAAGCTTTTTCATTAAATGACTTTATTTGTTTCATTTCCTGATTGTTCTTTTATTTGTGTTTTTATACTTTTAACACAGGCCCTTTTTCATTCATTCATTTATTACCAATACTCCCCAAATTTGAGGGCGCTCGAGCCTATCCCACCCTCTCAATCACACGTCTGGGCAATTTAGGGTCTCCACTTCGACCGTTTTTTGGGTTGTGGGAGGAAACCGGAGATCTTCTTGCTGTGCGCCGCCCTGTCGCCAAAGGTACCTTTTGCTTCCCCCCGAAAGGCCACCTTATTATTCATCCGCACACGAAGCAATGTCATTTCAATTTCTATGCCGCATTGACTGCAACACGTAGACAAGTTTGCCGCTGCTGACCTTGATCAATCACACTGAACAGAGCAGGTTTGAAATTCACAGGCTGTGAGCACGTGGTTAGCAAAGTACACCATGTTACCGCCGTATCCAGTTATAGTCTCAGGCTATTACCTGCAGGGGTTTAGTACCAGTAAAACCCATGATGTTTATTATTTGACAGATTCTCTGCAATTGGACAAATTGCTTTCAGAAAATTGTCTGCGCCAGAATAGTTGGCAAATGGACCAACACTGTGCTTGCTGACGGTACAACAAATACTTAAGGGCCCACCAAGCTGATGTGGTGAGACCGAGATGTACCTTTGAGGGCTTTCATCTTCATCCACTTTTCACATCTTTCCAAATGTGGATTCAATTACTTCTTCTGTTCCTTTTGGCTTTTCTCTTCAGGGGTCGCCACAGCGAATCAATGTTCTCCATCTATCCTCCTCTCTCACACCAACTATCTTCATATCCTCTCTCACTTCATCCAAAAGTCTTCTATTATGTCTTCCTCTAGACCTCGTGCCTGCCAGCATCCGTCTACTAATATATTCACTATCCCTCCTCTGTACATGACTGAACCATCTCAGTCTGGCTTCTGTGACCTCCTCTGCAAAACATCTAACATGTGCTCTCCCTCTGATGGAATCATTCCTGATCCTATCCATTCCCGTCACTCCCAAAGAGAACCTCAACATCTTCATCTCTGCGACCTCCAGCTCTGCCTCATGTCTTTTCGTCAATGTGGATTCAATTACAGCGTGCAGGAAAAAAAGGAAAAAATGAGAGCGAGTTGACAAGCATATCCAAGATGGCTTCTGGAGGCAGATGTTTGGTGAAGCTTCTATCCTACGTTCTCATATCGCCCTTAACTGCTAATTTTGTCTCTTCTATTTTTGCGGTCTGGCACAAAAGGGGAAAATGACTCTTAAGTACAGCATAACAAGAGAAAACAGAAAAATACAAGTCCGCGGCTTTGCTGCTGTGCTCTGTTTGGGCCTCTCTTGGCTATTTTTCGCCAATTTAAATCGTCTGTTTACGGCGACAAGAAATTGATCTTGATAGACGATTAAAAAAAAGAATACAGCTAAAAAAACATCTAAAGAAAACAGAAAAAATGTGGAAAAGCTAAGAGGTCTAAAGATGGAGCCATAAGCCTATTTCATGCACATTATGCAATACTTCTGTAAATAAGGCCCACCTTTTTGACTTTGCTTGTTTACTGAGAACCAAACAAGGCTGGCAAACTGAGTGAGCGGTTTCGTTTTTGCATTCTTGCTTTTACACAAATGGAAATGTGACAGAAAGACTCTGACCCCCTCAGATTTGGTGCCCCCCAAGAAACAGACTGATGAGGCCACGCTGAGAACGCCGTCACACGAAGTGTTTCCTTGTGTAGATTGTTAAGCTACTGTTAAGCAACTTCCTGTTGCTAAGCTGGGACACAGCTAACTAAGTCCTCACCCTCACGCGAACCAAGATGCACAGACGTGAGGGTTTCGCAGAGGTCCTTTGCTAACATTTGGTGAATTTGGTGCCTGGAACGCCCCTCCTCCAGAGCAAGCTTTCAACTTTGCAATTGCACAGGGGGTAAGGGACCGTGGTAGGGACCATGGTCAGAACCGCGGTAGACACTGCGCGACCGGTGTGACACGATCATCTGCGATGCGCACCTTAAGCGCCACACTCAAGAACAAATTACAGCGAAGAAGAGGAAGATGACAAGGACAACATGGATAACAAAGCTGCCATTGCATTCATCCTCTGCATGGAGGGAATGAATACCATGTCCTATCGAATGGGTTAAAGTGTTTTCTGTTTCCTGAAAAACCGTGCTGTCAGCCAATTCCGTACGTATTTAAAAACTGGCAGTCCACAAGAAGTTTCCTGTCATGGGCGTGGATGAAGAGTTCCACCAATCACCAAGCACCTCAGTCATATGACTTCCTATGGAAGTGTAAAAAGCAAAATGGCTCTTGGAACTGGTGAGGTCCAATGTCCGTGGCTCTTGTCCTGCACGTAAAAATGGCCTAGTTCCGGATGAAGTTCCAGGAACTGCGAAAAGTTTCGACAGTGCGAAAGCGGATATTATCTTACAGGGTTTCCCAACAAAGCAAAGTGAACACGATCCTTTTCCCACAGCTCGGCGTTCTGATTAACTGCGAGTTGTATTCTCCAACAAGACGCATCCTTGAGGTGATCAATTAAACGCCGATTTATTCTGTATTTATTCGGATGAATTCCGAACCTTAGATGGACACAATTTTGCAAGCACTGTTGAAGAGTAAAGGGCCTATTTAATGCAGACACTGAAATACAAAATATGGTGGAGAAGTTTAGTCAAGCGATTCAGCACGCTCTGTTCCGCCTTTGAAAAGAATATGATATTGAGAGGACGTGCATAAACTGTTTTATACAAATATATGATACATTTATATAATCCGATACAATACTTTGAGTATTTATCTACCCAAAGTACCTCAGCTTAGTTCTGAGGAAGATTAACTAAATTTAAATGGTGTGCATATCTTTCCCTGATTAAAGAAAAAAAAAAAAAAACAATTCTTCAAGTAATGATATCTCTGCAGCAAATATCTTCTTTTAAATACTTTGCTTGTACTGAAGTTTTAACGAACGACAGTATCCCTGCATTAAATTGGTGAAGATCCTCGACTATTTGCCCCGTATTGGGGCGCAACGGTTAGCACGTCCACCTCACAGGAAGGTCCCCAGTTTGATTCTGACACGGGGGGTGCTTTCTTTTAGGAATCTGCAACGTTCCCCCAACGTCTGCGTTGGTTTCCTCAAGGTTCTCCGGTTTCCTCCCACCGTTCAAAAATGTACACTAGGGTTAATTGGAGACCATAAATTGTCCAGACGCGTGAATGTTTGTAATTATGGATATGTCCGCCGGTCCCAATGGCCCAAGTTGGGATGGGCTCCAGCCCCATAGCGACCACGAGCGCAGGATAATAAATGAATGAATGTTCGTGAGTTGCATCAGTCGGGTTCCCTTGAACAATTAAATTCCAAAACGACCACAACTGCAGACAGCTGATTCACTTTGTGATTTATTGGTTACAAGATGAAGCAGCTGCAGTGTACGTTTGGAAGTGACTAATGTCGGAGTCAAATACCAAATAAATAGTGTTTCCGTGACGAATGTGGTTCAACGACGCAACAGACAAGCGGTAACAGGGACAGGCCAGCAGGCCACGTCAGCCCCGCCAACTGGTTGTTTCTTCCATTATTAGCTGGTGATGGGAGTGGCCTCACTCCACCAGAGGGGCAATCTGATTGGATCAATTGACACCTCCGGCTCGTGATGCGCGATCATGTCCTGTTCTGAGTGGATAATGCAGAGGTAATCTGCCCGGCGGAGATGGCTGAGCCCCCATCCAACACCAACTCCGTTAACAATAGATAATACGATTACGGCGTGGTCTGCAGCTGATAGAATTACCGCCATATCAAGGAGGCAGATCGTTTCAGGTTGCAGCGTGCCATCAGACCCGGCTCCAGCAATGTCGCACAAGGGCTGTGTTCGATCTGTGCAATTCGGTTGGACACATCATCACCCTTTATTTATTTATTTTTTCTGTTATGTTCTTTTTAATTCATTCTTTTTGTCCATCACAAAAAAAAAAAAAATAACTACAACTACTCTAAGAAGATTATCAAAAAATAAATTTTCTACTGAAATTACCTTCTGCCCAATTCGCTGCCTTCACTGAAGGAGCTTTATATATTAGTAGTATCCTTTTTTTGGGCCATTTCTGTCAAACCTGTGGAACAAAACATACCAAAAACTCATTTGAGAGTTTTTAGGTTGATTCATGGCATGATAAAGGGAGAAGCTTCGGTTTAGCACGCTCCCAAATTCGAGGAGAAGCGCAGCAGCACGTTGCGGATAAAGAGCCGCCGAGGTTTTTCGGCGGGAAGGTGTAGCTCTAGTCAACCTGATGAGACAGAATGTCTGCTCCTGAATCTAAATGCTATAATCGTATCTGCCCACTGGAGCAGGAAGCAGGGAGGCACTAAATTCCCTTCCGGTGATTGGCTGTGGCATCTTTGCAAGAGCTACACTGGTGCACACACAGTCACACACACAAGTCCCCTGGGTATGTTTAATATCTACTCAATCATTGTATTTATTCCCTGAATTTCATAAGATATTCCATCAAAATTAAATTTTATGCACACACCCCCGTCCCCCATTGCAAATAATTTAACATATTTTGTATTCCAGGCATACATGATACCGTAGCTGCTCATGCTGGATGCTAGATGTCTAGCGCAAATGTTTACATTCTTGGCTAGCGGGATGGACAGAATAGTAGGTTTTCTTCAAAACGTATTAATGAAGACAAATCCAATACAGTCCAGTTATTAGTTGAGAAAATCATAACACGCCTTCAGTTTGATCAATAATGACAGGTTTTGTTTCTTTTTATTTGCACAGGGGTTGACAGATACAACTAGATGTTTGTACTTTGGCATCGTCCAGATAATTGCCCTTTTTTTGGCTGATTGTACCCACTGTCATCTGTAGAATCTGACCTTTTTAATTCAGTTTTTTAAAACGTGCAACTTGCAGCAACGATACACCATGCCAGTCTGATGAGACGTCACGTAAAATGCCACATTCACTTCTTATTTTGAAAAACAAATATAGTTTAGTTTACTATTGTGCCTGGTCATCATTATTTAACTTTTTCTTCATTTAGTAAAGGGGGAAGGAAAATAATTGCTTTGCTCATTGCTAAAAATCCTTTTCAAAAATTTATGGATGCTTCCACGGGTCAGAATTTTTCAATTTAACATTCGTGAAATCGTCTTCCCTGTGACTAATTCTGTGTTTTACAAATGATGTTTGTAATGATCCCTAATTAAGCGGATGAATTTACCATTCCCCTTAAACACCATTTAATGGGACTGAAAATTAGTCATTGAAAAATGGCAGTCTACAGAGATATACTCGCCTTGATTAAAATGTATTTATTTTATTCGTATCAAGTTTTACCAAGTTGCCATTCGTCTGTGTACTGCCCGCTCACTTGACAGCATTATTTACAGAAAAGTATTTTGCTCTATTGTTGCGGACAATGTGAAATTCATTACATTACCATCGGCGAAGGCGGAGTCTTTCTCAGAAATCGTGTGGGTGTATTTCACATTGTGCACCGCGTATATTTGCAATCATGGGATTTTTTTGTTTGTTTTTTAAACGAGGGATAAACATGGTGTAGAAACTGTAAAGCCTGATCACTATTGTTGTGGGACACAAGAAAAATTCCATGTCTCATCGGCCATTCGGTCTGCTTTATGCTCATCTTTCAATAATTCATTACAAAACCGCGCAAACATACATCGGTCGATATCTGCGTTTAGGACAAACACAAAGCCATTTGGTGTTTGTTTTTTTTCTGCGTTTCAATAGAAAACCGGGATCAATTTCCTCGACCCTATTTCTCCTTTCACACCTGCTGCCTGAAGAGTCCCCCCACCCCACCCCACCCCCCGCATTTGCCTGAAATCTGGCACGTCTCCCAGTGCTGTTCATCACCGTTGTTTTTCCTTGGAGCGGATCCAGATCAAAAAGAATTCTGAACATTTCTCCGAGCATCCACATCTCAAATGGCATTCTTGTTATTGTCTCCGCGCTACGGTGCAAAAGGTTATCTTCCAAAAAAAAAACAACCAAAAAAACTACTGCAGATACCTTTGTTGGGATTAAATATTCATAAGAATTTTGATGTATCAACAAAATTTCACAAGATATGCAGTATTTAGTGAGGATGAATGATTCATGAGAGGAGGTGAATATAATGCAGCTGTAATGTTAATGTTATGGCACTCGGTTTTATATTTGCATCAGATACACATGGGGGAAAATTGAACACTTGTTGTCTCGCTTTGCATGTTAGCACTTACCCTGTCACACTAGAGTATCTATGTGTGTCTGTCTGTGTGTGTGTGTGTGTGTGTGTGTGTGTGTGTGTGTGTGTGTGTATGTGTGCGTGTGTTGCAAAAGCGCCTTGAATAACATCAGCTTTCATATTTCAGGAGATGCTCAAGGTAATAGCAGGGGTCAAAACAAAGCTCGGGGGCGGGATGCCTCCTCAACTGCTTTCAGTTCAGAAAGTCCTATCAGCCTAACAATTGTGAACGTAGCTGTAAAACCTGTAAAAATAAACTGGAGAACGTTACACTCCTGCGCTTCACTTCCGCATCCTCAAGTCTGTAATTGCGCGTTGGGATGGGATAGCGCGCCGACAAATTCAACAAGATGCATTCCTTCACGAACTAAAAATACCATCTAAAGGCATGGGAAATTAATTTTGTGCATTTTTTTACTTGGCATCCTCTTGGGTGCGTTACTATTTGTGTCTTCAGTTGAATAAGACTCAATAGCGTGTTACGACATTTGTTGTTTTATTTTATTTTTTCTACAGTGTAAACATATTTAGTGAACCAGTAATAATAAGAGAAAAAAAAAACACGAGGGGGGGGTTTACTTATAGATTAGAGATTATTGAGGCACAGCACAACTTCACGTTTTTTCTACTGCGTTATTGTTTATTTTTTTTGCCCAACTTAAATTACAACCCTGATGTCGTATCAATCATTGTGCACCAACATGCCATGAAAAAAAACCTTGTAAGTGAAAACTTTCTTGGCAATAAAACTGTTTCTGATTCTGATTCTGATGGGCCAGCTGACGGACGTATGTAAACAGATCGATGTGGAGGCGAGGCGTTAAAGCCCAGTCTTGTTACACAGACTTAAAGAACCGCATTGGGTGTTGTCTTGTCTGCTAGCAGCAGGAAATGACAGCAGTCAATGTCAAAACAATTTTGAATCCATCTGTAAAAGATCCCCAAAACATCCAAACTGTTGTTTTTTTTAACAGTGTGAATTGAATTTAAACGGGAAATCGTAAACAGAATTAGTAGTTGTACCCAGGTACGCACGGTAGAGTAAACAAAGAAGTCGGTTCTCGAGAGATTAACGCCATGTGGGGTCAAGTGCACTGCGGAGCATCCTCATCTAGATTCATCGCATAGCGCTTGCACCGTTGAACAACGCAAGCCAAAGTTAACAGAGCGGTGAATCAATGGGGAACGAACGGAGCTGGGCGCACAAGCTCCCGTCAGGAACTCTCAACATCTGTCAATAACCACTTTCACACTGTAGGAACTTTTTGCAGCTCCTGGAACCATTGGCCATTGTTTAATGCAAACGGAAAGCATAGGAACCAAGATTCATGGATATCAGTTCCTAGAACCATTTTAGCTCCTGCACCGAGGCAGTCTTTTTACTGTTTCCATGGGAACTCATATGACGTAAGTGCTTGGTAGAACTCATAAGCCATGGCCATTACCAGATACTTCATGCGCTGCACCACTTTTAAAAACAATTGTGGTCCCATATTTTCTTAGGAAAATGAATCAGCACGATATGGACCGACAAAGATGTAAAAGCTCAGGCTGTTCAAGGGCTCACTTCGTCCATAAATCTTCTCTTTGGTCTTCCTCTAGCGCTCCTGCCTGGCAGCTCCATTCCCAGCATCCTTCTACTAAAATACTCACCACCCCTCCGCTGTACATGACGGAACCATTTCAGTCTGGCCTCTATGACCTTATCTCCAAAACATCTAACATGTGCTGTCCCTCTAATGGACTCATTCCTGATCCTATCCATCCTTGTCACTCCCAAGGAGAACCTCAACATCTTCATCTCTGCTGCCTCCATCTCTGCCTCCTGTCCTTTCTTCAATAGCGGCTTTCTCCAAACCATACAGCATTGCTGGTCTTACAACTGCCTTGTACACCTTTCCTTTCATTCTGGCTGATACTCTTTAATCACATCTTATACCTGACACTTTTCTCCGACAGTTCCAACCTGCTTGAGCCTGTTTCTTCACCTCTTCTCCACCTTCTCCAATGCTTTGGACTGTTGACCCTCAGTACTTGAAATCCTCCACCTTTTTTATCTCCCCTCCCTGTAGCCTCACCGTTCCACTTGGGTCCCTCTCATTCACACTCACATATTCTGTCTTGCTGTGACAAATCTTCATTTCTCTCCTTTCCAGGGCATACCACAACTTCTCTAGATTTTCCTCCACCTGTCCCCTGCTCTCACTACAGATCACATTGTCATTTGCAAACATCATGGCCAATGGAGATTCCTGTCTTACCTCATCCGTCAGACTGTCCATCACCACTGCAAACAAGAAGCGGCTCAGAGCTGATCTCTGATGAAGTCCCAACTCCACCTTGAACTCCTCTGTTAAAGATTACATCGTCTGTACAATGTGTAGTCCATCTGCGTGCTCCCATCTACACTCTAATAAGTTACCCCATGTTCCTGCACACCTCACCACTGTCTCACATCTCGCATACAAGTCCCGCACCAGTCTAACATACACTATATGGCAAAAGGTATTCGCTCGCCCATCCAAATAATCAGAATCAGGTGTTCCAATCACTTCTATGACCACAGGTGTATAAATCAAGCACCTCGGCATGCAGACTGTTTTTACAAACATTTGTGAAAGAATGGGTTGCTCTCAGGAGCTCAGTGAATTCTAGCATGGAACTGTGATAGGATTGCAACTGTGCAACAAATTCAGTCTTGAATTTTCCTCGCTCCTAAATATTCAATTTATAAATTATAAGAACATGGAAGTGTTTGGAACGACAGCAACTCAGCCACAAAGTGGCAGGCCATGGAAACTGGAGGAGCGGGGTCACTGAATGCTAAGTCGCATAGCGCGACGAGGTCGCCAACTTCCTGCAGAGTCTATCGCTACAGCCGTCCAAACTTCATGTGGCCTTCAGATTAGCTCAAGAACAGTCCACACCACATCCAAGCCACACATCAAGTGCAATGCAAAGTGCCGGATGCACTGGTGTAAAGCACACTGCCACTGGACTCTAGAGCAGTGGAGATGTGTTCTCTGGACTGATGAATCGCGTTTCTCCATCCGGCAATCCGATGGACGAGTCTGGGTTTTGCTGTTGCCAGGAGCTCGGTACTTAAGTTTGGTGGAGGGGGGATTATGATGTGGGGTTGTTTTTCAGGAGCTTGGCCTGGCCCTTTACTTCCAGTGAAAGGAACTCTGAAAGCTTCAGCATACCATGGCATTTTTGACAATTCCATGCTTCCAACTTTGGGGGAACAGGTGGAGCTGACCCTTTCCTTTTCCAACATGACCGTGCACCAGTAAACAAAGCAAGGTCCATAAATACATGGATAGAGAGTTTGGTGTGGATGAACTCGACTGACCTGCACAGATTCCTGACCTCAACCCCATAGAACGCCTTTGGGATGAATTAGAGCGGAGACTGAGAGCCAGGCCTTCTCGCCCAACATCAGTGTGTGACCTCACAAATGCGCTTCTGGAAGAACGGTCAAAAATTCCCATAAACACACCCCTGAACCTTCTGGACAACCTTCCCAGAAGAGTTGAAGCTGTTATAGCTGCAAAGGGTGGACCAAAGTCATATTGAACCCTATGAATCGGGAATGGGATGTCACTTAAGTTCATATGCGAGTCAAGACAGGTGAGCGAATGCTTTTGGCCATATAGTGTACTTCTGTGCCACTCCAGACTCCCTCATACAATAAGATAGTTTATCTCTTGGCACCCTGTCGTATGCTTTTTCCAGGTCTACAAAGATACAATGAAGCTCCCTCTGACCTTCTTCTACTTCTCTACCAGCATTCTTAAAGCAAATATTGTATCTGCAGTACTCTTTCTAGGCATGAAACCATACTGCTGCTCACACATGTCGACTTCTGCTCTCAGTCTAGTTCAAACACGAAAACCTATTTGCAGCTTTGCGCTCCACATTGTCCATTGTCGTCTTCCTTGCGTCACATCAGCCCCTACCTGGTCCCTAACTGCCAGTGAGAACTCAAAACTAAAGTTTCCCCTGGGGGAGGGGAGTCCCTGGAACAAAATGCAAGCTGGAAAGTTCCTGGAAGGTCAGAGTGGTCTTTTCTACAAAAATGGTGAAAATGAGTTTAGTTTTAATATTCTTTCATTGAAACTTCATTTTAGGTCTTCTGAAGACTAGAAAAATTTGAAATAAAAAAAATAATTTTGTTCTTGCCTTCACACATTTATTGTCAAAGGGGATTGGTGGTTAATTTTCTTTTTTGGTGAACGCTTCTGACTCATCAGAGTTCATTCCACGCACACACACTCTCAAAAGGCGCTTGCACAGTGCGTCTCACAGAGCTGCCGCGTCCTCCCTCCTTATGCCCTTCCCGCCCCTCACGCGGCCAGCCTTCGATGGAGAAGAGATGGAGAGGCGGCCTCTAAAACTAACTGGATGTGAGTTGGAGTTAAAGTGACACAGTGAGGTCAGCCTGCACCCTGCAGCAACACCTGTTCCCACCTGACATGCCGGACTGGTACAACCTCCCAAACAATCTGCTGAGTCAGCAGGGGAGGGGAAGAGGCGTTTGAAGGAGCTGACAGAACAAGACGGCAAGCAAAATGATGAGGAGTACGCTTGGTGGAAAGGACATCAGACAAGGAGGATGTATGAGGGAAAAAGGGGGAACGGTAGGTGGCTGCTATATGAAGGCTGTTAAAGAGATGATTATATCAAGTCAGTTGGACAAAGACCGGTGACAGACTTGAAGAGCAATAGAAGAAAAAAAAAAAGCATGACAATTTATAGCAGGAGATGTCATCTGGAAAATGACATCAGCCCCTTAGGCTTCTACCTTGTTGACATATGTTGGGGAGTTTTGTTTTTGTTTTTTCAAAGAAGCGACCAAGGCCAAGATGTATGCCTAATGAAACATAAAAACTACTTAATCGATGTGTCCGATTTTGGTTTTGGATTCCGACCAGAGCATCCTAAGCTACGCCTGCATGCCACACAAGAACTCCCTAAGACGTTTTTGCATGCAAAGCGTATTTTCAAACAAACAGACGCTGTTAAATTGGTCTTTAACTGTGACCTCAAGCACATGATTGGTTTGTCCAACCTTGGAATTGAGTTTGTCGTTTTTACACAGCCTGTTGGGAAATCGTGGCGCCGGGAGGCTAATTTCAGGGCGGAAATTCTCCCTGCCTTGAGGTAATCATTTTTTTCTCCCCCCAAACTAAATATGTTTTTCTTGTCACACGAATAACTGTGAGGAACCGTGCAAATAGTAAATAGTATAAAAAAATGTGGCGGCGGCGGGGGGGAGGGGGGGGGTTACATCGATCTACATTTTTTGTCAATCAATATTATTTGGTTGCAGGCACAATAGATTAAGCGTCGTGTCAACCTCCTCTCAA
>CAAKHD010008449.1:34277-50923 GCA_901007705.1 Fistularia tabacaria
AAATTTAAAACCCAATTGTGGGGTGGCATTGAAACCTTTCAGCAGATTTAACTTCTAAACTTGAAAAAACTGGCAGAGTAAAGGGGGTAAAGTTAAAACCGGTGAATTCAAAAAAAAAAAAAAAAAGGCGGGGAAGAGTCGGTTCGGAAATTAGAAAAGCTATTTAGTTGGAACCCTGTTTAGTGGTGCATGGTCTGCACGGAGGGAAAAAAACAAAACAAACAAAAGGCATCATTACACAAGTGTATGAAGCTTGTTTATCAAATTGCGAAGGCTACGGCGGGATGTTATCCGCTCTGCAGTCGCTGTTATGGGCACAGCGGGAAATATGTGGTTCGAGAATACGCCGTTATGGGTGTTTGGGTTTTTTTGTAACCTAAATGAAACAGCAGCAGCAGCAGCTGCTGGAAACTTTGCTTTTTATTGACGTGTCCGTGCAAACCGAATGCGATGTAATGCCGTCTGCAAAGTGGCTTGACATTAAGGAAAAAAAGGAAACATTAAAACACAAAAATGGAAAAAGGTACGACACAAAGGAGTCATATGCACGGCAGTTTCTAAAAAAAAAAAATCCCATTTAAAATGTGGGTTTAAAAGATTATATTTTGTTTACAGCTCTGTTTTCCTCAAGAGAGTCATTCCAGAGTCTCGGAGCCCAAACTGCAATGACTCTGTCACCTATATGTCTCAATCCAAATCTTGGAATGAACAGGAAGCATCTGGAGAACTCATGGAGCGAAAAAGGGGCATATGGCACCAATGAATCTGTCAAATAACAAGGTGACTTGAGAGAATCAATCCCAAAATTCAATCCTTAAACCAACAGGAGGGAAGTGTAGGCTAGCAGAGATTTATGTGACGCAGTGAGGGTTTAGATTGAGCTGGATGACAGCGACCCAAGAGCAAGGTGTTACAGCAAGCGATATAGCATGAATAGCGATCACATGATTTTTGGCAGAAAAGGAACTAATTGTTAACAATGTTCAGACCAATGACTGTTTGTCTAATTTACGGTTTCGAAAAACAATAACTAATGCATGTCTGTTGTGCTGACTGACTAAAAAAAAATAGGAGAGGACCAGCACTCTTTGCATCTTTGGTTTTGGAGGGACAGATATTGTTTTTAGATAATAGACACAGCTGAGATTAGTCTGGGTGTCCTCTCCTAGCAACCAGCATATCAATATTACTTTATGATGCCAACATATAAAATGTCCAAGTGACAAAGTAAATGGAAAAAAAATAATAGGGCAAAGCTTTGCTCCCTCGCGTACCCCACATTGCTTACCTGCAGTTGGTGATCTGGCGTTTGCAGCGACCACGCAGAGAGATGCATCTTTTCGCAAGGACTCTTAACACCAATCCCGTCCGAGATTCCAAGAGCGCCCGGTAATGTCATGATCAGTGGCGTCAAAAGCGGCACTTAAATCCAGGAGTGCCAAAATTGATTTATGACCAACGTTAGCCATAAGTAATAAGTCTTTTTATAACTTTAAGAAGTGCAGTTTCAAAACTATGCTTCAGAAATACTTCAAAAAACAGATCGGGACAGCAAATCTTAATGCAGATATTAAAGAGTATAATTAACAAGATGAATAGTTACAAACCCTAATTAATTATTGCCTGTAAATAGAATCTTTTACCACATTGCAGAGCACAAGTTGTTCAATGCAACAGTTCTGTGAGATGTTCAGTATAAAAAGAAAAAAAAAAACAGTAAATCAAAAAAAAACAGTAGAACAGGAAATAATCAAAGTCTGACATGGATTATCGAGATCGAATTCCTGGAGTGTGAATTTGAAAAAAATCTGAGAAAACTGAAGAATTTGCAGATCTTGTGTAGAGTGTTTTTAGATATAAATTCAATACTAGGGGGCACGAGCCAGTGTTCTCCTTGAGCCGGCCCCGGGCCCAAATAAATGCAGAGGGCTGTGCCAGGAAGGGCATCCGACGTAAAATCAATGCCAGACTACATATGCCAACCACATCAAACTCCTCCTTCAGGTTAACTCCCATTCCCTCTGTCTTCCAAACAAGACTACAATAGAACAAACTGAATCCTGCTCCTAAGCTTCTAGCCTTGTTACCTCTCCACCTGGTCTCCTAGACCAATGTTTCCACATTAGGAGTGCCGTGAGAGATCATCTGTTGTGCCGTGGAAAAATGCCCACTTTCACCTGATTGGCCGAAAAATTATTCATTCAACGCAAATTACTTAGGTCTATCTATGTGGGCAGCATGTAGTGACAGGCAGAGCAATTAAATGCTCTTCCACTAGATGGCAACAGGTAGTGAATGAACCTGTGTATCTACTTGCTGCTGCTCAAACAGCAGAGTAATTAGAAATGCTTTAAGTGGGACAGCAGCTGTGATGCGCGATGGATAAATATTTTAAAAGAAAAAGAACTTGATCGGAACCCTCTGGTCCTGAAGAACATTCTGACCCAGATGAAGGCCCAACTATGAGTATTGGTCGGAAGAAAGTAAAAAAGGTGAGCTCAAGACAATACAATGAAAGTTCTATTGCGTTTGGATTCGCTTTGATTGGGGAACCAACCACTGAGCCGACTCCGTTATGACTGGTGTGCGGGGAAAAGCTGTCCAACAGTGCGATGGTTTCAAGCAAACTTAAACGCCATCTCCAAACTAAATATCCTTCACTTCAGGGTAAGAATATGGACTATATCGTTCAAATCTGCATAAACAGACTGAGAAGCAGGCAGCGTTGTTGAAGAAAACCAGCAAGACGATTGAGAAAGCTCCGAAAGCTAGCTACAAAGTTGCTGAACTCATCACTGAAACCAAACAGCCAGTTCCTGCAAGAATATCAGCTTTGTGTTCAGCCAAAGAGGGCTAGATTTCACACTAAATTGAGTCGACAGTTTCATTCTATTTCATTAGAACGTTTTTGAAATATTTATTTGGTGGTTTACTGTGTGATTTTTCTCATGTAAAATATGTGCCGTGGCTCAAAAGAGGGTTGGGAAACATCGTCCTAGACACACGGTATATTCACCTTTTCTGTCATCATCTCAACAGGACTGCCACCTGGTCCCTCACTCCACCACGGTTCAGCCCTCCAGGACTTAGCGCTCTGGTGCGAAGCCTCCTGCCTGAAGCTGAATGTGAGCAAGACGAAGGGCATGGTAATCATGTTTTCCAGCAGGCGGAGGCAACTGGTGGAGGCAATCACCACCACCATACAGGGGGAGCCAGTAGAAACGGTGAAGGAGTACAGATACCTGGGCACTGTCCTTGACAACTTCCTGAAGTTCTCCTCTTACACTGAGGAGATCATCAGGAAATGTCACCAGCGGCAGTATGGCGCTTTCAGGAGGTTGAGGTCATTTGAGGTTAGCAGCACAATCCTAACCACGTTCTATTACACCTTCATTGAGATCCCCCGCCTCATGCACAGCTTACTTCACAGTCTCATACCTATGGTACAATTTGCACAGCTCTGTACAGTTATTTATTTTACCTATACATATACATGCATACAAATACATATATATATACATATATACATACACACACATACATTCATACATACATACATACATACATACATATACATATACATACATATATATATTACATATATATACACACATATATATACATATACATATACATATATACACACATATATATACATATATATATGTGTGTGTGTGTGTATATATATATACACCCACATACATATATAAGTGTGTGTATACACACACACTTCTATATATACATACATATTTATACACATATATATACATATATATATGTGTGTGTGTGTATATATATATACACCCACATACATATATATGTGTGTGTATACACACACACTTCTATATATACATACATATTTATACACATATATATACACATGCATATTTATACACATTTATATATATATGTACTTATATGTATATACATATATATACATAGACACACACACACGCGCGCGCACACACACACACACACACACATACACACATACACACACACACACATATATATATATATTCACCCATATAGTTATTGATGTACACAATTTGATGCTGCTAACCCATGTGCCCCCCATTTGCCCCCTCGGGAACAAATAAAGTTTTTTCTGATTCTGATTCTAATTTTGAACATTCAAAGTCCCTCCTCTCAGTTCAAGGCTCTCTCTGTCCTCTTCCCTCAATACCTACATACAGGAATTTCTCCTCTCCTTCTCCAACCCACAGTATTCCAATTTCCACCGGTACCCTGTAGGTTATCAGCCCCACTAGCGGTTATTGTTAACCCAGGCCTTGACCTGAGCGTCAGATATAGTGATGATTCTGAAGCTAGAAATTGAAGGTGTGATGTTGTTAGTGCTTATGCCCCACAGGTAGGATGTCAGTTAGAAGAGAGAGAGAGAGAGAGAGAGAGAGAGAGAGAAATCATGAGTTAGATGAAGTAATGCACAATATCCCCGGAGGTGAGAGAGTGGTCATTTGTGCCGACTTCAATGGAAATGCTGCAGGCAACAGAGGTGATGAGGAAGTGATGGGCAGGTTTGGTATCCAGGATAGGAACACAGAGGCACAAATGGTGAAAGACTTCACAAAAGGATCGAGATGGCTGTGGTGAATACTTTCTTCCACAAGAGGTGGGAATCTAGGGTAACTTATCAGCGTTGAGGTGGGAACATGCGGGTGGACTACGCATTGTATGGACAATGTAATCTTTAACAGCGGAGTTCAAGGTGGAGGTGGGAGTGCATCACTGATTAGCTCTGAGCCCCTTTCTTGTTTGCTGTGGTGATGGACAGGGCGACAGATGAGTTTAGACAGGACTCACCGCGTACTATGATGTTTGCAGATGACATTGTGATCTGTAGTGAGAACCGCGGAGAAGTGGAGGGAAATCCAGAGACCAGCGATGTTGTATGGTTTAGAGACAGCAGCATTGAGGGAAAGACAGGAAGCAGAATCGGACAAAGCAGAGATAGAAAAAATGAGGTTCTCTTTGGGAGTGAGGAAGATCAGGAATCAGCCCACCAGAGGGACAGTACATGTAAGATGTTCTGGAGTTTCAGACTGAGATAGTTTGGACATGCACATAGGGGAAGATTTGGGAAGAAAGGAAGCTGAGGTAGGAAGACCAAAGAGGAGATCTACGAATGAAGGGAAGGAGGACATGAGGTTAGTTGGTGTGAGAGGAAAGGATGCAGAGAATAGGGTTAGATGGAGTGATATGATTTGCTGTGGCAACCGCCGAAGAGAGCAGCAGAGAGGAAAAGAAGAAGATATGAATATAGCCATAACTGAGGGTGATAGTGAGTCTGCTAGTGTGACTGTTGAATGTGCAGATTCTGTCGAGTGCTGAGCAAATTGTCAAATACAGATATTATATACAGTACTGCGCAAATAGTCATCCACTTAAAATGTGAATAAATTATCTACATAGCAGAATGGTTACATGTTGAGGTGGTTACATTTACAGTTTCTTGGCCTGATTTAGGGCAGCCACTGCTTCAGGGAAAAACTGTTTTTCATGCTGGTTGTGTGACAAAGGAGGGCTTCAAAAAGTCATGGCAAGGAAGCGAGGGGTCATCACAGACAGCGGCTGCTTTCCTGAGGTACCTGTTGGTGTAAATTTCCTGCAGCATGGGTATTTGAGTCCCGACTATCCTTTGTGCAATGGACACAATGCACTCAAGGGCCTTCCTGTCTGCTGCAGAACAGCTGCAGTATGCCGTTGAGAAATGCTGTCTATGGAGCAACGGTAGATGGTTAACAGCATCTCTGCGGCTCTCCGGCCTTCTTTAGTGTCTTCAGAAAAAAACAACTACTGCTGTGCCTTTTTCACCTGTGCAGTCATGCATGTTGCCCAGGTGAGGTCATCAGAATTTTTTGCTCCAAAGAACCCCCGCCCCACTCTCTCAATGGTTATGTCCCCCAAGGACAAGCCCTAAATCTGGGACCTCCTGAAGTTGTTGACAAGGTTCCTGGTCTTTCTAGCATTCAGAGAGAAATTATTCACAAAACCAGTCAACTAGGTTCAGTATCTCTGCTCTGTAGGCTGATGTTTGTAATCAACCCTGAACACAGTTGTGTCGTCTGCAAATTTTTCAATGGTGTTCGTGTCACATGCAGGGAAACAGTTCTCAAGCGAACAGTTCCTTGTGTGTTCCCTCAAAGCAGGCTTGGATTTGTTCTGTGGTCGAGTCTGACCAGATTTCATTATTTGTGCGGTGGGTCCGGACTTACAGATGAGGGACCTGTGTGCTGGTGCCACAAACACTGAGAGGAGGTCAGATTATCCAAGCGGGGGTTACGGAATGCTTTAAATGAATTCTTTACATAGCTGTACACTTGGTCCAGAATGTTGAGAGCCTCTGGCGGAACACTGCACTGCTGGTAGGTTTTGTGGTGCACATTTTGTAGGTCGACTTCAGTTACATCCCCTGCTACTATGAAACTGCACCACATCCTGCTTCGCACCGGAGTGTAGCTGTGCTAATACTAGCTTAGTGTTAACCTGCAGCTGTCAACAGCCATGATGGTAGGAAATTAACCTGGCAGATAGAATGGCCTGTATTGCAACAGGAGGCATTATCACCAAGTCCATTGGACAGTAGCTCTCTAGTAGAGAGTGGTAGGTACACCAGTCCTTGTTGGTATGAACACAGAGCCGCTAAGTGGTAGATTCGCTCGGAATAGCGTCCAGCTAGTTAGCCTCACAGCCTCGTCAGGAATTTGTGCTTTAGCCACATTTCCCAAAATCAGTGCTCAGCAGTTCCTGAAAGTCCTTTGAGTGTTGAACTGCAGTCGCGCTTAATCCATTTTGATGGTCAGGGATCAGACATTGGCCAGGATGACACTGGGGAGAGGGGGTCGTCAGGGAGCACAAGTGTAGCCTAGCCTGTATGCCTGACCATCATCTCCTGCAGCACCATCTGCATCTCTTTCCGATTGAGATGGGCATCCAGTGGTCTGACTGGCTCCCTGGGGAAATTGCAGAAGTCGCTGAAGTCGTAGAAAGAAAAGTTTCTATGATTCCATATGATGTTAAAAAGTACCTCAAGGCCGTATGTTGTCCGTATGCTTTTGACTGTGCTAAAGAAAAACATACATACTGACACAGAAACAGCATTTGTTTGCTGTGCCGATACCTCTAAATGCACCGCCATCTTCCTCTGATCCATTTTAAACAGTGTTGCAGACATAAAGGGAGGCTTTGCAAATTGGGGCTTCAGTGTCTCACTGGAATGAATAATTAGTCAAACCCAATAAAGATGACCGAAACCCTGTCAAAACAATGTGCATAACTCCCACATACAGTATATGTGTTCTTGCCTATTTTATTCCCACGTTTGTTTTCTTCTAATGTCTGCAGCTTCAAAGGTATCAGCCAAAAAAAAAAAACAAACAAGAGAAAAAAAAACAAGCTGATAATGGCTGCTATCTAAACTAGCAAACCACATGCACTGTTTACAACTGCAAATCCGACATGGCAACACAAACATCTGTCAGGATGAACAGAACTGTCGGATAATCTGGCACTCGGTGAGCGATTTAATGCCGGTGGGTCCGGTGCCCGGCCGCCATGTCCCAAACACGGATTGCGAGTCACGGTGTGGAGCGAGCAAAGGAGTGGCGGATTGTAGCACCATATTAGCTGACCCCAGATGTGTACTGAACATGAAATCCTCTGCAGTAATTCCAGTCGCTGCTCCAAATACCAATCGAGGGCTGCTGGTTGCCATGGCAACGGCACTCCTGTCCAATATAGCAAGCGGTGGGTCTGCCAGTCTCTCTTTCTCCCTTTCTTTCTACTCTTCCTTTCGCTCAAACATCATCTTTCTTGCCATTTCATCCATGGGTCTAACCATGTAAATAACGGCAAGGATTCGCAGCAACGTGTCCTGTGTGTGTGTGTGCGTGTTTGGGTGTGTGTGTGCGTGTTTGGGTGTGTGTGTGTGTGTCTGTCTGTCTGTCTTCAGTGTCTGTGTGTAGCTTTAGCATGACACACTCCATGCTGATAGCCCATATTTATGCACCGTCCCTCCGATATACTCTCAGGTTGGGTAGGGGGATTTTACAGATGCCAGCGAGTCCTGCTGGCTCTGATCATGTTTGATGTGATCCCACAAGATGAAACATTAGCAACTGAATTTTGTTCCCAATTGGCGAGGCTAGGTCTGCTGGATCTGTAATCGGATCATTATTGGCGGTCCAAATTCTTAGTATGATCCGTTTTTCCCTACATAAAAAAAACTTCTCCTTTATAGGCTTTTCAAACTGGTACTGCACAATTGTGCTGGTTACCTTCTCTGATCCATCTAAAATACTTTGCTGCCCACTCCTAGATTTACCAGACTGGCCCTTTCCACTTGGTTGCTTGTGCCGTGCTCATGTGCCCGTTGCCAGGGCTTCGCCCTCTTCCAGTCGACTGCCTCTCCTCGGCCTTATGCTGCCCACACCAGGTACGCGCCTCTAACCTTGCCTGCCAGACAGTCGGGATCCCCCGTGGTCTTCTTGAAGATTGAGCTGGTCGTTGAGAACAGTTTGATAGAACGAGTGGGGAGAGGCAGCTGCTAGCCCTCCGCTGTTGATATGGCATAAATTCAGCCAGCGGCTTTGGCTGATGGTTAACTGATTTGCAGCAGACCTCGGGCGCGTCTCCCCGATTTTACAGCAGCACGCAACGGATTTGTAATTCAAAGCAGAATTCATCATAAGCAGGGGGGAACAATGGGAGAAACAATAATTTAAAGGAACAGAGTGTTCCTTTTCAAGGTTGGATCTGAGTCACTTGGTCGCCACCTTCCCAAACCGCCGAAAAAAGACAAAAAACTGTAAAGTCTGAAAGAGTATGTTAAATGTTTATCAGGCAAAATATGGCTTCTGGATATGGAAAATGGCACATAATTTGTTTGATTTTTTTCCTGCTCCATCACGCCAGTCAACCGATGGGTTTTGAAATGTTTACCTCGCTTTTTATTGAAGGTGTTTCACTGCTCCCACTGATAAGTTTCAACCGTCTGTATTATTATCCTTGCCTTGTATTTGTTGTTTAATTGCTATGTTAATTATTAATTTGGTAACAGGGAAGACTTGTCCAATTTGCAAATGGAGGCAATGATCTTACGGATGTCATTTACAGAACTGCATAACGTCACTCTGCCCAGCTATTGTCGGGTGGCTCAGCTTATGCTAGCTCACTTGATACCGATGGAACATTTGAAACGTTTTGTCACTCTGAAGAAAAGAAAAATTACAACCGAAGACGCAATCAAGAATGAGACTTTGGGAAGAATCGATAATTCGTTTTTGCTTCAGTATCCAAATCCAAATCCAAGAACTTTCCTTCCTTATAAGGTGAGATGTGAATTCCAGTCCCATCCATTTCTCGGCACGTTGACCGAGCACCAACTCCGAGCCATGCTCTGAACACAACAACATCGGACAGATGTTTTAAAGCCCTTGCTTAGATCAGCCCGGCTATTGGGAATATCTGGCCAAGGAAACACAGCCATGTCTTAATCTGTTTTCACAGCTAAGCATATTTACCCAACAGGATTACAAGCATGATGATCACAGCATGCACATGTCAGCGGAGAATATCAAATCAATGTTTGGTGGATGCATAAGCCTCTTAAGCTGTACATCCAAAAGGGAAAAGAGCGTTCCGAATTATTCTGAGGTGTGAGAACCAGTGTCCAAGTCAAAGGAGTGCACTTTGAGAGATCTTAACAGAACATTAATTAGCACGGATAACTATCTTTCTAATCGATCAATTAACTTTGCCATGCTCAGGGGTTAGAAGTGCAAGCAGCGGATGAAGACTCGAAGCGTTAAAGCGACCCTTTAAGGAAACACTGCCGATCTACTAAGATGCCCGTGGTGAGGCGAGAGGACGAATGCAGCGGGAAAGCTGGAGACGTACCTCTTTCCGTTAGCTTACCGCAGTGCATAGCGGCCTGTGCTAACCTCAAAAAAAAGTCATCAAATACGCATTTAAACTATTCCAAAAAGCCATTAGGTACGTGGTCTGACTCATGCAATCATCGCATTAAGAAATAATGACGTGCAAATACGGGGCCTGAACGGCGTTCCTGCCAAACTGCCGGGCGCAGTGGCGGGTGCTCAGGTCGCTTGCTTTGCCTGCTTTCGTTTGATCGGTGGATGAACTGAATTCAGGAGGCAAAAGTTACTTTACAGTAAAATACTTTGCTTGCCACGTGACATACAAGCCTGAGAATGAGGTCTAATTGTGTTGTCATAAGAATCCCCATAATTCCTTTATTACAATCATACAGATCTTATTGATGCTCTTTTTAAATCGACCGACCCTCTTCTGACAATCCAACCGCCAAGCGCTTATGAGAGGAATGGAGTCCCAGTGATGTATTAGTTTTTAAAAATGATATAGTCTCATAAGATTAGATAAGATCAACTCAATTCATTTCCCCCGGGGGGGGGGGTTGTTTTGCTGCATCAGCTACAGCAACATCCGACAATTAACGCCACAGATTGGAAAGAATGAAAAATATATAGAATTAGGGAACACGAGGTAGATCCAGATAAAGAAAGGGAATAACGATGAATCGATAATGGATTATGAATAAGTATACAATGTTGAGATGTTAAGGAATATGAACAATGTATGCATCTTTGTGAAACCCCGATATTGTCTCTTGAAATACAAACAAATACATAATTACTCAGTTGACTTCAGATTATCAATTAGTTATGTGATGGATGCACATGTCGCAGAATTTACATGATTCAATTTCTTTGCACAAACTGTAATATTCTTGATTAGCAGCTGCTGGGAGAAAAGTGGAATCTCATTCAATGAGGTGAGCAGACTGAACCTGAAAAAAAAAGAAAAATCTAAATTGACCTGCATCCCGGGGACTTCTTGGAAAGTCAACGGTTATTATCTACCGTGCTGCCGCGAAACCACTTCACGAACAATATGGAATTTCTCCGATTTATTTTTTCCAGTGCTGCAGCTCGACATTACACCGCTGAATTGAGACAAACAGAAGCAGATATCTCTCATTTGCTCTTCCAAGAGTGACGTCGGAGCAGGGATCCTACACACAGGATGAGAGTAGGCGAGCTGGTGTGCTGCTGCTCTATGACTGGGCCAGATACCACAGTAGTGAGATGAATCACTCTGTAAATCACCCACATCTCGTTTGATGCCAAGGATGGGCCGGATCGGAGCGGCGAAAGTCTGAAGAAAAGGAACTCCGATGATCCTCCTTGAGCCATCGGGCGCTAATGAAATCCCCAGGAGCTCTCCTGGAGTCGGGTTTTAGCCTAATTATTTTCAAATATTGGAGAGCCAGTTGTCATATTCATCTTTTGGATGCATCCTTCTACCCAGTCACTCTTGAGATTGCAGAAAACCAGCCCAGTTTGAGGGGGGAAAAAAAAAAATATTCAATTTTAAATGGTTTCCTTGACTACACGGCATCCTTGACACATCCATTAATAGATCCCAATGACGTGGATGTTTTTTTTTTTCTTCCTTCTTCCTCTTTTCAAAATAACAGAAGGGAAAAAAAACAAGCAAATGGATGGATGCATGAAGCGGTTTTTCCCTACAGGAAATGAGATGACAAAACGTCGGACCGTTACGGTGACGAGCCGGACCCAGCGGGCCGGCGTGCAGCACGGAGCCGTGCAGGAGATTAGTGCTGGCAGGACCTTTAGCCGTGCAGAAAGAGCAGCATTGTGTTGCTGCGCGGTGAGGCGTCCAAGAGCGAACCTTCAATGGCAGCGTGATCCCGGTGGCAGCACCCATTGTATTGATATTTGGAGTTTAAACCTGTCTTGGGTGGTGTAACGCCGCATATGTAGGAGGGCGTCTGGAGGAGCGATAAATACACTGACCACCACGGCATCCCACTCGATGGAAAGCAGTTTGGGGGGGTTCAATTGGTCCGTTTCAATTCAATTAGGGGCGTGCACAAACAGCCCGGACAATTTCATTCGCTCAATCAAGGGCTCGTGCCAAAGGATAAGCGTCCGTGCACTTCGCTCCGTCCCCGCTTTAAGTGGGAAAACACAGAGAGAGAATGGATCCAGTACAGAGAGACAGCCAATACATGGTGCGACGTGAGGGAACAGAGAAAGAAATATTGACGAATCCCATTAAAGATAAGATGCAAATGATTTTTTGTCACAAAGGACGGGTGTTTTTTTTTCCCTACTCTCTTGTGAAAACAAGCTTTTAAACGTTTTACACCGGCAATCCCTTGGAGACCTTTTTTTTTTCCGACGCAAAGGAAGACGGCGGGCATGTTTGCGACTTTGCCCATCTATTAAAAAGCATCTTCCTTCACCGGAGACAAAAATCAATTTCAATTAACTTACATCGGGCCAGAGACGGGCCCGAGCGGAGTGGTGAGACGGACGGCGGTGGCGAATGACAGCTTCCACATAAGCTGCTGACAAGCACAGGTCGTGTATCAGCTGAACCCAGAAGCTGCTGGAGCACATGAGCATTAGTGTGCAACGATGCCCTGAGCAAAGCTTACCTGACCCTCCGGACTGCCGCTCTCAGAATTCCCCTCTGGACTCCGGTGCTATTTCATACCATTCTTACGCAAACATGGCAAAAAAAATAAATAAATAAATAAAAAAAATATATATATATATATATATATATATGTATGTATGTGTGTGTGTATACATATATATACACAGACATATACATGAATTTTACAAATATTTAGATAAACATATATTTTATGTTTTTGCCACGTTTGCGAATACTTCAGAATATTATATATATGCATATATATACATATTTACGCATACATATATACATATACACAGACACACACACACACACACATATATATGTGTATACATAATATATATTCGTAAGCCTTTCTCTCAATATCTATATCAGAATATTTGCTCCGCTCACCCTTATGATGATCACCTTTGGATACATTGAAAATCTAAATATGTTTCCCGGGAAAAGCATTTAAACCCTGATGTTATGGATTAATTTTGGAGGATTTCAGAGCACTAGAAATAAACCAATACAATTATTTTCACTTCCCTGCGTCATACCGCCACGTCCGTTGTTATTTTGTGCCAGTGGTTCTGTTTCCAAGGTGCTTCGGTCAACAGTTGTAAACTCTGCGCTCTGGAGACTAACTTTGTAGAAGTCCATCAGTTATCTGAAAATACTAAAGTTTGCTAATGAAGTGCGAAATTCTCTCGTTTGCAATGAACCCCACCTGAGTACCTCCTCTTGTCTTTCACTTTGAACTATCCCGTTGTTGAGTATTGGAGATATTTCTGGCTCTGAGATCCGCAAACTTACCATAAACGCATCAGGAATGAAAGGAGTCTCTCCAATATGTTTTGAAGGGACAAAATAAATTGGGAAAAAGTTCCAGATACTGAAGTTTTATTACGATCTATTTTCTTATTTCTTTACTCTACACCAAGCTGCTTACTGAAATGTCTACGGATTACTTTGAATTACTGGGACATGACTTATGGAAGGAGATATTTCTGGTAAAAATAAATAGATAAATAACCGCATCAATAAACATGAGATTTGGACAGTTCTTTAAAGACTTTTGTTATAAATCTTGCAAGTTTTCAAGTCCTCTCTTACTGGTTTTAAAGTTATTTATTTATTTATAATTTATTTATTTTAGATACATTTTACTTGCGAATTTTTCGGTAGTTGAATAAAATAATAGAAAAAAAAATCTTCATATAATATCTCATAAGAATTGATATTCTGCTCAGACAAATTATACCTGAATTTTGAATTTTATGCCATTTCGAGCTGCAGCGACAGGTCAGGGTATCTGCATTAATCACGGGAGCAAAAAAAATTTTCCCCATCAGTTTTCGCCCGGGCTCAAATTTTCCGTCCATTATAATACAGGCCATCTGGCATTCAGTGCACAGCCACGCATCAGGGTGGTTTCATGGTTCTCAGGGATGGCGAACCCTGACCTTTCACCGTCGCGGGTGTCCGTGCTGACATGTCGAGTGCGACGGAATTACCGCAATCTCCTCCTCCCCCTCACACGTGCAGACATACAAACATTTAAGCTAGCCGCACACACTGGCGTACAGATAATATACTACTGCTCAGTGATGCAAATGCACACTCACACACACGCATTCAACCACCACGCAATCATGCAATCCCTTTCATTAATAAACTATGCCCGTGCCTGGAGAGGAGTTCAAGCATGAAAGACAAAGGCATTACATAACACATGCATGGAATTCTAAATCACGGGTTTAGTTTAAGCTTCTTTCCTCACCTTTTCTTTTCTTACATATAGTTTTTCACAAGTGGGTGTGTTAGCTCAAAAATAGGTGGGATTACATGGATGGCTTCCTCACACTGGGCTTGACTGATCTGGCTCAGCATGAATCTGCGGCTGGCTGTGGGCTAATGCGCTGCTAACTGACGAAAGACAAAGAGAGGATGATTCTAGAACAGATGCACAGAACAACACGAGGACTGAAACTCAACATCATGCTGACTTGATTTCATTCTGCTAAAAGTGCCTCATGTAAAAATACTGTAATGTAAGCCTTCTCCCAGTGGAGGTGGTCCTTCGCCTGCAAATTATATGACAGTATTTCACAGTGGACAAAACGAACACAGTGCAACACTGAGCTTTTTTCAAGGCATCACTTTCAAGGACAGTTGCAGGATGTTTTTAGCAACAGTCCAGCATCTATGTTAGTCTCTTCCTCCAGCCGCTGTTAGTCTCTTCCTCCAGCCGCTGTGTCCCTCCTGAAATTCTCAAGGAACGGCAATTTGTATGAGCGTTTTCCAAATTGTCTTTTTCTTCTCAACTTGTTTTATTTTTGGTTTATTTATTCAGCTTAACTCAATTTTAGGTACTTTCTTATTAGTTTTTAGGGTGTTTCCATTTTTCTTTTTTATTGTGAACACATTTTCTGCAAATTTTTAGCATTCCCTCTGACTTTTTTTAAATTTTCAAGTTATTTAAAACTGATGTCCACTTGAAGTCTTGTCAGTATTCAAGTAATTACCACAATTTTTACAGTAATATCTTGATCATGCTCAGGTGGTTTGCTACAATATAATAAATAATGTCAAATTTAACCACCACTACATGTGAATATGTGATTTGTAATGACACTGCTGGGGTTGTGCCTCTGTTGAGGCCATTTTTAGCTGTTTAAATAACATCTGACTCTAAACGTGCCACCGAAAATGCCTTTTTTTTTTTTCCCCCACAGATAGTTTATTCTATCCGGCTGACACTGTGAAGACTCCCTCATCAGACACACTGATCAATGCTGGCATATTCAGAGCTAAAGCAGGTTGTGCCGGATTGATGCAATGGTAAAATGTCAGTCACCTCCTGCAGTGCACTGCCCGCGAGTCTATTCATTGGAAACACACACATTGAATCTCGCGAAGGACTTTGCCGTCCGGAGATCCATGAAATGTCATTAATTTTCCAGAAGTCACAAAAAACAAGCTGTCGCACAAATTGTTGAGGAAGAGAAGCCAAGGGCTTCTTGGTGCTGAGGTGTGTCTGTGTGTGTGTGTGTGTGTGCGCGTGTGTTTGGAAATCCGTGAGACTTCCTGGCATGAATGGCGGCGGGGGATCGCGTTTGTGCCTTTTTATTTCCAATCTTGCAGCTTTTTTGATATGGATATTTCTGAGGTTACAGTTCCGCTCGTTCTCCAGGCTTTGTCTATGGATCTCGATAAGCCCGGAGAGAGCAAGAAAGGGAGAGAGATTGGAAATTTGGGGGCTAAAATTAGAGAATAGGAAGTAGGAAGTATGTGTGTGTGAGTGTGTGTGTGTGTGTGTGTGTGTGTGTGTGTGTGTGTGTGTGTGTGTGTGCGTGTGTGTGAACGCGAGCGTGTCTGCATGTGAGGGAGGGAAGGAGGAGAGGAGGGAGAGAGAAAGTAATAGAGACAGTGAGAAAGAGAGACCTCGTTTGTTGTGTCTCCAATGTGGTGATGGAGCCACTGCAATGCACCAAAACCAAGGGGAGAGAGGTTGTAAGAGTGAGGGGGTGGTTAGAGAGAGAGAGAGAGAGAGAGAGAGAGAGAGAGAGAGAGAGAGAGAAAGAGAGAAAGAAAGAAAGAAAGATAGAGGGAAGAGAGGAAAGCGAGTGGGTCAAAAATACAGAGGGGGGGCATCGGCAATGGTGGAAGCAGACAGTATTGAGAGGAGGAAGGGGTTTTGTTCAGAGGAGGATGCTGTGCGTGGATGCAGGCAAACCTGGTGTGTGATGGAGAGAAGAACAATAAATCTGTTTACCTTCCATCTAGCAGCTCGCGCTGTTAATAATATGGTGTGTGTGGGGGGGGGGGGGTCGACAGTGAAGGACGGCAGTAATGACTAAAATCCAAGATGTCAGGTATTCACCCCCCCAACACACACACACAACCCATTCATCTCGCGAGTCACACACAGACAATCCGGTTTACCCGAATCAAACATCTGCACGCTCCCCAACAGCAAACCGAGGAAACGCTCCGTTCGCCCAATCACCCCCCCCCCCCCCCCCCCCCCCCCCACACACACACCCCCCCCCCAAACACAAAAACAAACAAAAAAAAAAAAAAACCGGCGAAGAACACCAACGCCCCCCCCACCCCCGCGCGCCGGGGGGGGG